>CAOJBK010403089.1:0-14076 GCA_948294925.1 Codiaeum variegatum | reverse complement strand
TTTATCAGCAGTATTGAAAAATCAATTATAACCGAGTAACATTGTTATCTTTAGAATTAGTCTAGTTAATAAATGAAAAAAATCCAAAAGTTTTGGTTTACTTTTGGCCTTCTGTAGCTTGTATCATGCATACGAAGGAAGAAAGATGTAACAACCATCAACAATGTAGCACAAATATGTATCCCAAAAACAAAACAGTGTAGCCCCATATAGCCACAGATTGTACATCTTGGGGCATTATAGTTTCGTCTTTGTGCAGTAAAATTTCAAAAATTAGTACCAGTATTCGGATTATCTGCTATGTTACAAGGTATTTTTACCATTAATTAAAAGCATTTATCATTAAAATATTATTCAATAAACAGTTCATGATACCATTAGATTTCTTTGGCTGCATAAGAAATCAGAAACCAAAAAGTTTTGTTCCTATTTAAATCTATATATATATTAACACACAACATTAATGTGTTTTGACAATTTAATTGTAAGATTAACAGACAGTACAAAAGTTTAGCAAGAAAAGTAGAATTGCCTTGTTTCAAGGCATAGAACGTGTGATGAAAGCTGCTGTTCTAAATCTGAATGATAAAACAGATTCACTAAGGTATTATTCAGAACTAGAGAATCATGACTGGCTTGAGAACAAGGCCAAAGAGCCTAACCTCACAAGCTCATGAGATTATTCAAAGATGTACAAGTTTTGGAAACATACTAATATGAAGCTTGCGAGATACACAGGTTCATCAAATTCGACCTTCTGTTGTAGAGCACTGTATCACAGGACTGAAGAAGCATCTGAGCCTACCAACTAGCTGACCCTTGTGAACCTAGTGTCCTGCAAGGTTTGAAGGTGATTAACAAGAGCACAGAGGGATTTTGAGCTACCTTTTGAAGGGAATATGAATTATTAGAAATCTAATACTTGTACAAAATTTACATTTTTCTTAAATAATTTTCAACTTCCATGATTTCAGATATAGACCACAATTTTCAGGATATTTCTTCAACACCTTGGAAGCCACAAAAATATTCAAAAACTCACATAAAGTATTAGTCTTCTTCACAACTCAAGCACATTTACATTGTAGGCCATAGTAAATATTTGTGCATGATAAGTATTTTTTATATGTATCTGTGTTTAATAAAAACTATTAGGGTGTCGAGAACAGAAATTAGTAAGGTATGAGTAATTACGTGTTTGCGCTTCTGCCTTTTTATCCAGCTCTTCAAGAGCTGCCCACAATTTTGGATCATTATAATCTTTTATATTGAAAGTGGGCTTTGCTTCAATGAGTAAATGTTCTGGAAATCCAGTAGTTAAACCAATTACTTGTAAACCGGCTGCAACTCCAGCTTTTATACCTGAAACAGAATCCTAAACAAAGCAAAGAAGGAAACACATCAAATTTCATGAAAGCCATGCATGCAAAACACTCCCGAATATAGATGGTACTGAATGAGATTATACCTCAAAAACTAGTGCCTTATCCTTCGTCACTTTCAGGACTTCAAGAGCCTTCAAGTAGGGATCTGGATAAGGTTTGGGACGTTCGCAATCCTCCCCTAGGATGATAGTATCAAAGAAATCTGTGAGCCCAAGAATCGATATAATAAGTTCAGCATTTGCTCTTGGAGCATTAGTAACAGCAGCCCGTTTCAAACCAAGATCTTCAGCCCATTTCTTCACTTTATAAAGACCATCTACAGCCTTCAATTTTTCAGGGGCCAACCTGTTTTTTCCCCACTCAAATAAGTCTCTCAGAATTTAAAAGGATTTCTTTTCAGTTCTAGGCAAATTAGAATTTACCGTCGAAACATGACATCTTTATCAGCAATAAATTTCACGCCTCGTTCAAGATCACCAGGGAAGAGGGCCAAGCCCATATCTTCATCATTTTTCCCGGAAAGTTCCTTGACAAAGAACTTTTTAGTAATAGGAGTGCCTCCATTGAAATTTATCTGTCAAACAACAAGAACATTGATTAACCAACCCCTATAAGAATTGTTCGGAACTTGCCAACAATGATCACAAATGATATGCTCATGAATTAAACAATTGCTAATATCAAAAGTATAACCCCCTAAATGAAAAGGTCAAAAATCAAGAATACTCTCAGCAAAACAATTAAACCCCCAAGATTCTTTGTTCTTGATTGAAATGAACGAGATCAGGTGTTACCTCCTGAAGCATTTTCTGAAAGATGTAGAAGTGGAGGGGATCAGAATTACAAAGAGTTCCATCAATATCAAATAATACTGCTTCCAATGAAGCATGTCCAGAAAGATAACCTTCACTGCATCCAGAAAATTTAAACAATGTACCCTTCAGAGGCAAATAGATTTTATAGTCTAGTCTTCTAGATAAATTCACAAGAAAATAAAAAAACTGTTAAAAATGTGTTTTCTAAAAACATTCAAAATTGAACTTCTCTCTAATTCCTTTTCAAGTTGAGATAATCTGTTTTTACAAATTTGAATTTGAAGTCAGGATACTCTGCAATTTTCTAAGGGCTAGCACATAAAATTGAGACGGCTATAGCAATTAAGCAAAAACCAGAGATAATTGAACGTATTTTTCTGCTATCAATTTCCACCTAAACATGATAAAATCTGGCAAAAACAGTTAATAGGCACAGACAAATTATATACTCTAGTGAATTTTTAGCAGGAGCTAAGCATTGTATGCTGATTGGTAGCATAAACATTAGAACGGTTTGTTCAATATTATGTACAGGAACAGAAATTGAATACAAAGTAACGAACCTGCGCAGTTGAGGAGTGGAGTCGCCATAGCCATGAGCAAGAAGAAGATTTGAAGCACTAGTTTTATGAATAGAATTAGGAACAAAGTAATTGATGGAGCATTGACCCTTCGATTCCCAATTTCTGTTCTTTTTAACCTCCAAAGTAGCAGTAGTTGAATTGACATTGAACTTGTTTTTCTGGTGCAACCTTATTGTCCTGTTATTTTCAGTTCCTCTTGATGATGATAATAATTTTAAATTTAATATCCTCGTCGGAACCTCCCCGGCCAATGTCATTTTCTCCATTTCCCCCGGTTTTCTGCAAACCAAATCAAGTTACGCCGCCGCTGATGGCTATTTATTTACAATTATACCCTTCTTTGCAGGAGTAAATTCTAGCAAGTGTTATCTGATTTTTATATACTCCTCTTCTCCACAAATAACTAGTAATTTATTTGAAATTCAATTCTACTTTGACGTTGAATTACCCTTAAAATACATAATAAAAAGTTATAAAAAATAATAATTTTTTTTGAATCCAAGAAAAATAATATTAAAAAGATATTTTTCAATACAAATATACCAACATATATTTTATATCATGGTATATAGTAATAATTTTTTTAAAATAAATTAACGCTCGAATTCAGCACAAAAATGAAATTGTCGCTTATTTATAAATGAAGAAAGTAAACTAGAAATTTGTCTCCATCTCAAAACTATCAAATTAATTATTTAAATTAAAAATATTTTATAAAATTAATTGTGTAGATAACTATTTAATTTTATAAAATATTTTATCTTTCAATAAACTTAACCTCTTCGATTATAAAAGTTAATTTGTTCTTTTTTTTTTGGATATGGTTATTTCTCATTTTTTATGAGTTTTGTTTAAATTGTTAAAATTAATATATGTGAATTTGACTATGTTAAAGATCTTCTTCATTAACATATAATTTATAATGTATAGGAAAAAAAAATATAATTTATAATGTCAGTTTTAATCATTTATCAAGAAAGCCATGAATATAACGAGATTTTTCAAAAGTAAGTTGTAATTTGAAATATAGTAACATATAAGTTGTATCATATCGTCAAATTTATTTTGTTAGTTAGTTTTCTCAAAAGATTATTTTTTGATATTTTAAATATGTAATTTGTTGAATTTGATTTCAATTGTAGATGTCATATAATAATTTATTAATAAAATTTTTATTTTTTTAAGAAAAATATTATAATACAATAATTAAAAATTAGTATGTGATATGTAGTATGATAAATTACTTTCGTTTTTTTTTTGTCAAAAACAGAGTATTGTCAAGTTTCAATTTAAGATATTTTAAAAAAAATCAATTTAAGAAAAAAATTATAATTTTTTTACCAAGTATGAAAAAAAAAGGTCAATGTATTATTTAGTAGAGCATCCAAAGAGTTTTTTCAAGACCTCTGTACTTTTATCATTTTTTAAATTTGGTCTTTGTATTTGCAGAAACTGAATTCTTATTATTTTATTTCAATAAAAATTAGGTATTTTTATTTTTATTTCAATAAAATTTACACATTTCTAATAGTTAAAATTGTAATAAAATTATAAATTTTCAAATTCAAATGAAATTACAGTAAAATATATATATTTTTACTATAGTAAGTATAAACGAATATAAATTTTTTAAATATATAGTTATGTCAATTTAAAAAAAAAATTAAGTTATTTATCATTTAAATTTTTCTATTTTTTTAATATTTATTTATTTTATTTTAGTTTCATATGAGTTTAAAATATTATAATTTTATTACAATTTAAGTATCGAAAAGATATAAATTTTATTCAAATAAAAATATAAAAATTTATTTTTTATTGAAATAAAAATACATAAACTTAATTTTAATGAATAAAAATATAAAAATTAAATAAAAAAAAGTACAAAATCTAAATATGCATGATTCCTTAAAAAAAATCATTTATATAGAATTTCTCCTTCATCGGGAAATTATTCATGTTCTATATTCACACAAGCTAAATGAATTTTTATGTGAAGTTGGAATTCTCTTCTTTGCCCATTGCATCATTCAGAAAAAGTCAGGTAAAGAAAAATAAGTTGAAAGTCTCTTTCAATGCTAGAAAAATAACGATTTCTTTTTAATTTCATAATTAACTTTTGCTTGGTTTGAGAACAGCCTCCTGTTGCACAATTGCTATCCCTGGAAACAAGGTAATGGATACGATAGCATATTCTCCGGCTCCAAATATTGAGAATATACTCTTAAAATACCCGGCCATAGGCTTAGATTGGTTAATGGTTTCATAGTATATTCTCATACCAATGGAGAAACAGTCAATATATTTATTTGTTTAATTAATTCATGACATTGTTCAACCAACTTGAATTTGGAAGGATTTAAATGAATAAATAAATAAATTAGTACATGTTTGCTGTTTTGGATTGCAATTCCGAGGAGTGTGACGTGTGAGTGAAAGTGTACAAATATGTATTGCTACTTTTGACTTCAAGGAACTAGCGATGGTGAATTCTCTGACTTTCTTACCACAATAGATCTAGAATCTCAGTTAGCAGTGTAAGAAATTACGAAAGTAACCATGGAAAAACAATGATGGAATTGAAAACAAGAATTGTATAATTTTATTAGATTGCTAGGGATTTGATTACAAAAACTTGCAAAAAATTGAAAAAGATAAATAGTTCATTGGGATAGAAAAGACACAGGGTCTGTTGTCTGATGGATTGAGTAGGGTTAGTCAATGTTATCAGTTCTCCACTAAGTAGTGTTTTTACAGTACCAACTCCACAATTGTAATTTGTAGTAACTACAGACCTATTACATAGAATTATCCAATTGCTAGTAACTACCCATAATTCAGGTAGTCGTTAAATTATCCAACTATTTCTTAATTTGGTAACTGTAGCCCCACTTTCTTATGGTAACTCAATTGACTATAATTATTGTGGAATTTCTCTAGAATTTTTTATAGTATTGTGAAATTTATCTTCTACTTTGTAGATACATCTGGATATCTGTTACTCTTTGAATTTCACCAATCAATGGCTCCTAATGAATTCACCCATCACAAAATTATGGTGCAAACAAATGCCCCCACATATAGTTTGATTGAAAATCAAATTGTATGGATAAAAGATAATATAAGTGCCTTTAGTGTTTAGATCCATAATGTGATTCATAGCTCCATATTCTTTGGAAAGATTACAAATAGATAAACTATTTCCACAAGTTTCCCAATGTACCAATTCCATAAGAAGATTAATTTTTCACAAGCTCTTCTCCTGCATCTCTTAGTTCATTTTTTTTATGAAAAATATATAAAGACTAAAAAAACATGCAGAAAACTTAAAACTTAAATTAAAAGAAAAGAAAACTAAAAAGTGGCCAACATGCCTACTTTATAATAAGTGGCTAGAGAATCAAGTTATTGTAAAACAGAAGCATAACCAATGGATTGGCTTTAGATTTTCCCAAGGTCTCCATAAAAAAATACTCATGAGCATTGTAGACCCAGGCACTATGATGTTGATCACTCGTTTTCTGTCACTCCCCACATGGTGGAAAGATACTTATATAGGTATTGTCCATTGATGTCCTTTCTTTGTGATTCTCCTACAAGACTATGCACTATTAGTTGAATAACTTTGAAATTATGAGGTATCATATCACTTCCTTTAGGTTTTTCCTTAGAGAGTACTTCAACTCCGTAGGTTCCATGGAATTGTTCTCATTTATCCACAAAGATCTTTATAGTGAAGGTTGATAATGTTGTCTCTGTGGAAATTAAGACCTCTACAGATTTTCATAAGGTTTGTGGCATCTTGAGTAGCATGAAACTTATTGCCGACCCATTGTTAATTGAATATTTAGTGACTGGCTTTTTATTGACATGTGCCATAGCTTATAGTGGTTTCTTAGCCACCATCTTAAGTTGGTGACAACCAAATACCTGCAGAGTAATTACACAGTAGAAATCATCCTCCCTAGGGTTAGCTGCCCCCAGAGTGTTAAGTGGTTGGATTCTACTAACATCTTTATATGTGTGTTTAGATTGAAAGCTAGAATGCCAGTTGATTGATTCACTAACATGTCTACATGAAAAATACATATTCCCCAATGTTCAATTAAACATTATTCAACTTTGTGGCAGTAGTAAAATCCACAAGCATATTAATAATACTAAGGAATTTAGAGTACGGTACCTTGAAACTATTTATAGGTGCTTCCCTAAGAAATATTTATTAGACTCTTTACATTCCATAATAGCTCTTCTATTGAACTTGCTATTGTTGACTTATTTAGGAGGAAGGTATGTGGATTAGCTTGTCTTTTATTCTTAAATCTTTGTCTTTGTTGTCTGTGCTTTTGGGTCTTGATGAGTGGCTTAAGGAGTTTTTTGCAGTCCATATGTCGGCATTGATGAGTTGGTTCCACAGTACGTTGCACAGTGAATTGATGTTGATCTTTGTAAAATTTGTATGCATGATTCCTCGGTGACTTTTTTTTGCAACTGATCTCTTTAATAAAATGGATTTACTTTAGGAATCCGTACTTTCTCCCTAGGGACTGTCAATGAACTTTTATCTTTTCAATTATAGTTAGGAACTAGGGACTTATGATCCATAGCCATAGTATTAATAATGACCATTGATGGTGGATCAATGATCTTTGGATTCTCCTCTTTAGGGAATTTGACTATCTCCTTGGGGACTTGTGATAAATCAATAGGTTGAGGAGTATTGTTGATTGTTGGTGCCAAGTTCACTAGCCCTTTTTTGTCAAAACTTGCATAACCATCACTTGTAGTAGAATGGTTAGTGGAGTTAGTGATAGCATAAACCTGTTGAGGAAAAACTTACTTTGGAAGGCCTAGTAGGCCCAGTTCGTGGTCCTTCCTACTAGTGAGAATCACTAGTGTGTTTCATAAGGTGGTGCAAATTACCACCCTCTTGTGGAGCAACAGAATGCCACCACCCACCCCACCCTCACGAGTTTTTCTAAAGATTGCCTAATAGGCCTTTGTACAACAGCCTGCCGAGTACTTTGTGGTAGAATAAATGTGCTACTCAATGCTTTGAACATCTCAGTCTGATTCTTCATGAATTCCTCACCTATTTTGTACAACTTATGTTGAAGTGTTTCCAATTGCTTGTTCATTTCATTAAAAACCAATTGTAATCGAACAGACTGAGAAACATTACCTTGGTTTCTAGCAATAGGACCTTCCAACATTTCTGTCTTAGATGTGTCTTATTGGTGAACTAGTTGTAGAGAAGCCAATTAATGTTATGGAATGCATTCTTTCACTATTGTTGCAGTGTCATAATGGGGCTTATAGGAATTAACAACCATGTATCTTCCATTAGCACATCTTGATTCCCTGAGATTGTGTCCCACTATGTGTGCCAAAAGTTATTTGCTATTAATTTTTGGATTGCAGTTGTGAGGCATGCCACATGCAAGTGAAGATGTATGAATTTGTATTGAACCTTCTGACTTCAAGGAACCAACGACTGTGAATTATTAGACTTCCTTACGACAATAGGTCTGGAATCTCAGTTAGCAGTAACTAGAAATTATGAAAGTAACCATGGAAAAACAACAATGGAATTGAAAACAAGAATAGTAGATTTTTATTAGATTTCTAGAGATTTGATTATACAAGGTTGCAGAAAATTGAAAAAGATAAGTAGCCCATTAGGGCAGAAAAGGCACAAGGCTTGCTGTCTGGCGAATTGAGTGGGGTTTGTCAGCGTTGTCAGTTCTCCATTAAGTAGTGCTTCTACAGTTGAAATTTATAGCAACTTCTGATCCATTATGTAAAATTCTTCAACTGCTAGTAACAACCCATAATTCACTTAGTCATTGAATTATTCAACTATTTCTTAATTTGGTAACTGGAGCCCCACTTTCTTAGGATAACTTAACTGACTATAATTGTTATGAAATTTCTCTAGAATTTTTCATAGTTTTGTGGAATTTATCTTCTACTCTATAGATACACCTGTACATCTGTTACTCTGTGGACTTTAACAATCAATACACTCCTAATGAATTATACCTATCACAAAATTATGGTGCAAACAGTATGTACTTATCATAAGTGTAGCCCATTGGCCATTGTATATATATAGTTGGAATAAAGTGCTCAGAATGTGATGGCCATTCCTAGAAAGGTACTTTTTTTTCAATTGTCGGCGCTACAAATGTGCCTCCTGACATAAACATGTTGCAATCAGGATGCTGAGATCAATCACAATACCAAAATTGTTGGCCTATTTTGGCATATAATGGACAGAGACTTCTATCTTTTATAGACTTCACTAGAGGCTCCCCTTAAAGTCTCATATTAGAGGCTTCACCATAGACACTTCGTAGAGTTACTGATATAGGTCTAGTTAAAGGAGAAAGGCTTGGGTCGAAATAACAAGTCAATAGGGTTAAAAGGCCCATCAACATAAGAGAGAAGTTCAAAGATAAGTCAAGTTAGTGAAAAAGTCTCAAGGTGGAACCCAATAAAGGGCCACCTTTATAATATAGAGATCATCGAAGGCACCTTCGACGTAATAGACAACAACTATATTTAGGGGATATTCTTCTAAGGACATTTGTCATTCTCCCAAGAGGGGAGCACTATCATGTCCTCCCCATCATCCAACACTTGGCTAAATATTATTGTATCACTTGTCCATCTTAGAAATTCCACCAACACTATAAATAGTCCATGATGGCACATATTTCAAGGTTTGTTCCACCATCCTAAAATCTCTAAAAACCATAAGTTCCTAAGAGTTCCAAGGAGCTTTGTAGCATTATAAACCCAAAGATACTGACTTGAGCGTCGGATGATCTTTGTCAGGTACAAAGTCTGACCATCTAGCTCACATTTGTTCCTTGTACTGACCCATTCCAAGCTAATAAACTAAGTTTATTACAAGAGATCATAAGATTCATGGGTTCAAACTCATTAATTAGTATTAGGACCTTCATGTGATTATAAGAGGGTTCAAATCTCTTATGTTTTCTTTTGGGAGTCTCAACTTAAAGATTCATGAACTTAAACTGTTAGGCCTGCTCCATTTTTTACTCTTATTAGAAGCCTATAATTTCATTAAAAGCCCGAATCTTTGCTTTTTGAAAGCTTTCGGTGAAACACTCTATCGGTTGCCTTCAAGGAAGATCGAAGTCCTTCAAAGTGAAGTCTTTGCAAGCTTGTCCAATAAGAGCTTCATTCATCAAAAAATCTTGGGAAGGAATGTCTCTAGAGAAGGACTATTCGTCTATCGAAGGCTTTGTCTTTAGTGACAAATATATAACCTCTGTTTATCACTTCATTTTTAACTAACGTTATGAGTGTAATATATGCTTGTATATGTGAGAATGTTAAGCCTGACTATTTTTTCTAGTTCCCTCATCCTTCTATAATCTTAGTAAAACTTGATTGGATTTTTCTGTTTACAAGTTTCCATACATCAATCAACTGCATTTTGATCTATCCCAAGTGTAGCACGATTTGAGGTTAAAATAGTTGTTATGAAAAATTCACTTTTTTGTAGTAAAGAAAATGTTTGTTTAGGAGAATGTGAAAATATGATACTTGGGGAACTAAACATATATTAATGGTTATGAAATCATCTTGTCACTACATGAAGGAAAAGAAGGAAATTTCAAGACTTGAAATGCTACATTAACCAGAACCATTTTTGATATACATCCATAGCTCAATGACCTTTTTTTTTTCATTTATCTTTAAAAGTTATTCTATGGAATGTATTCATAATGGATAATGTTTCTAATTACTTTTATGTGTTTGGTATAAATTACAAGTTCCCTAATGTTATTGTTGTTCTAGATTGTTGGATTCGTATAATGTTGTATTGTTGAAGACCTTTAACGAAAATAATGATGTTATTAAATATTTCAAGTTGTACCATTTGAATTTCTAATTAATGCATTTGAATTTCTAATTAATGTATAAAAAAATTTAATTTGATGTCATTGCAAAAAATAAATTAATTAAAATAATAAATATTATTATGCAAAATAATAATGGTAATTATTTGGAATCATGGACTATATATTTGTAATTAATATCTTTAATTTGTTACAACAAAGTTTGCCATTATTATATTATAGGTGTCAACTTTCAAACATATATGTATGACAATTATCATTGTGACCTTAGATAACAAATATGACATGCCACTATATATATTATCAGACACGAATTGTAAATTGTGACCATTGATATTGTCATTAGTTAAATTTATTGTGACAAGCAATATTATCATGGATTACTCATTATATTTGTGGCAATTATTGTCACTAATAATATTTTTATGTGACAACTATTGAAGTTGCTCAAACATTTTAATATTTGTACCAAAACATTTGTGACAATAATTTCCACTTTAGTGACAACTTGTACATTTCTATTGACGATACTACTCATGACAACAAATATTTTTTTTGTGACAACTAGATTATTGTAACAAAAATTATATTATTTTTTACAAATTTTTTCCACCTTCCTACTTTTAAAAAAAAAATCACAAGTTTAGTTGTCAAACTAGAATGTTAACCCGCACGTTGTTGTGGGTAACATAAGTAAAAAAAATAACAATAGCAAGAAAAATAAAAAAGACTAAGTGAAAGTTAAATAATGTTTGAAAATAAAATGAGTTATATTAATTCGCATATAATTTGAAAATAACATAATATAAACTGTTTTCTACAAATAGAAGTGAATAACTTCATAAAAATTTTAGCAGCCAAGCAACACTATCTCCACACATCAATCATTTGAAACATCTAGAGATGAAGTAGAGACCAATCTAGAAAACAAATAAAATACATAAATATGGAAATATAATCAATAAAATTACAAAATGATCAGCAAGCAAGAGAGGCGTACAAATAAGAATATGACTTTTACCATTTTTTAAAGAGATGAAACAATCAAAAGTCCACAAAAGTCTTCCTTCAATATGTCAATGACATTAAAGATGAAGCTTTAAGATGATCAAAGCGACATCTAATAATAACTTGAAAGTAGGAAACATATATCGATCGCAAATATTTTGAATTAAAGCACTTGCAGGTAAATCAAAATCTCTGAAGCTAACTAATTAAAGAGTATAAAAGTAGTCTTAGTTTTATCCTCAGTAATAATCTTTAACTATATCTTTCAAACATAGAAAATTGTAAATTAGTAAAATAAATAATCAACTTTAAAATGACTATGGAAAAATATATACTGATGAAGTGTTGAGTTTCTAAGCTTGCCACAATTAATGTACCATATCTGATCATGGTGAATTTTCATGCTTATTCTACAATAAAGATATGTTTTATGCCATCAACCAATTTGAATATCAATTTTTTGTTTTTACACTACAAATGAATAATTTTTAGGAAAAGAGTTCATGTAGTTGCATAACAATATAGATAAAAATAATGGGTTAAAAGAACAAAAATTTATTAAATTTTAGTATATATTTTAAATTGATTATGATCATTAAATTTTAGTTTATGTTTCAAACTGGTCACTAATTAGAAAACTTTTATCTCTGGTGATACTAGTGTCCATATTTTGCAATAATTTTAAAAAGGTAGTGATTGATCTATAAAAACTTATCGATTAGCGATCAATTTGAAACATAGGCCAAAACTTGGTCACATCCTATGCTGTTTATCCTAAAAATAAATAATTAACAAAAATGTAATAAAAAAACCTTGTCAATGTCCATATATCAAGTTAAAACAACTCACTAATTTTCTCGATTTACGCTACCTCAAATTAAGTATCACCCTGGTAAACAATTTTCTTTAATGATTGATCAAAGCTGCAAAGAGAAGTGTATCACAAGATTAATAAATTAAATGAAATGTATTTGATTATTTTTTCTTTTCTAAGGATGCAAACAAAACAATTTTAATTTATCTATAAGTACCTTTCTCTAAAAGATGCAACTTTTTCAATATATGGATTAAGCAATATTTTTGTAGCAGAAGTGCTATATATATATTGGTATTTGTACAATAAAATAAATAAATTATACTTTCATAAAGAAATTAAGAATTTAATAAAAAGTATAAAAATTATACAATTTTACTATCATTATATCTTGTAATAATCATACCAATTACTATAATAACGATACTTGCATACCGAGTTTGACAATTTTCTCTTAAACAAAGGCAATTGCATTTTTCTCAAACAATTGAATCTACTATGCCCGAACTGCATGGGAGCATATTCACGTTTTAGGAAGTTGAAATGTAAACAAATAAAAATAATATATTAAAAATCAAGTCATATCTATTAGCATCATTTTATATTGATCTTGTTATCTTGGCTCACAAAAGCTTAAAATCTCAATTCTATCAAAAGGAATGGAGACAACATGCTCACCAAAAGCCTTAACAAATGCATTCCAAAGAAATCAAATGTAAAATGGGTAATTGCTTATGCGATAGTTGGGTTGTATTGATATAACTATAAATCTAGATTTGCAAAACATTTTCCCTTCCACAATCTAACTATGGAAATAACATAATAATGGACTATTTTGGACTTATTCTCTGTATTGTATCACCCTAAATGAACGAAAAATAAAATGAAAGAAAAATAATTTGATATAAAAGATGGCAACACATTCTTTTAAACATTATACATGATAATCAATCATATGAAACTCAACTTTGTAGAGTACGATTGGATCATAAATCTTAACAAAATCCTACATACATGTTACTCGAACTTTTATTTGCATATTATGCCTGCTGCCATTTATTTGTGTAAGTATAGAATATGTTTAGCCTACAAAATGAAAAATAAATATTAAAAACCAAGTTTAAATACTCAACTCAACTCAACAAAGCATTAATCCCAAGTTAATTGGGGTCGGCTATATGGATTCGCTTTCTCCACTCAGGGTGATCATGAACCATAATATCAGAAATGTTTAAAAACTCAAGATCATATTGAATGACTCTACTCCAAGTTAGCTTAGGTCTACCCCGCCCTTTTTTACCCACATCTACTCTAAGGTGTTCTAATTTTCTAACCGGTGCAACTAAAGGTCTACGTTGTCCATGCATGAACCGTCTTAGTCTCCATTCTCTCAACTTGTCTTTTATAGGGGGCAACTATTAGCAGTGTATGCCTTAGAGCTTATACTCAGCATGTGAATGTAAATGAAAACCTAATTGGCTTTAGTATATATGTTCTTTAAGTGGATACATTCCTAGTATTGAACATATATATGTCCCTTAAGTATTCTGTAGGGAATCTATTCTCAAAGAGTTT
>CAOJBK010402809.1:0-13106 GCA_948294925.1 Codiaeum variegatum | reverse complement strand
TGGACTACTACTATTGCATTTACTCTCCATCGTACTGTTGTTAAACACAAAACAGATGTTGAAGACTTGGAGGCCATGTTTCACTTGTATGTTTGGGGTATGTGTTTGTTCCTTGCTACAATAGTCCAAGAGATGTTATGTAGTATGAAACTTTTGGCTTCGATAAGGAGTCGTTATGTTCATTATACTAGGTGCCTGCACTAAACATAGCCTTCTGTTGCTGGTGTACTTATCAAATATTTATCTAGGTCAAATATGTACTGGATTGCCTTGACATTTGCTTGTATTACTAGGCCTTTCTTTCTTTAATTTTTCAAAATAAAGAAAACTCATTTTTAGAGTTTGATCACTTTGAACAGGAACTTCATTGGTTATGACTGTAATACGCTCTATTGGTAATAACCATGGGCATTTAGGTGCGTGGTGTTGGACAGAAACAGGGAGAACAAGAAAGGCTAGTACATGATTGTTGTTAGCTCCTTAGTTTTTATTTTTATTTTGGGAATGCAGCTCAGTTTACTTGTATTTTTTCTGTCTACTTGTGCAGGCAATTCACTTTATAACATTTTATGCACCACTCTGGGGCGCAATACTTTACAATGGGTTTACTTACTTTCAAGTCATACGCATGCTAAATAATGCAACCCGTGTATGTACAGTACTCCAATCTTTTTAATTTTTTCAGTTTTTCCTGTTTGATTGTGTACATGTTGAGTCAGCACTTACTATTGGAAATTTCAGATGGCGGTAGGCATGTCAGAGAGATCATATCAATTTGATGCAAGGCCAGACATGAAGGTTTGTTCCTTACAAGTTCCAACTAGTTTCTTGGAGTAAAATTTTTGCATTTATCAATATATATATATATATATATATATATAGAGGAGATCAGATATCTGAAAGGAAACTGGGAGATGCTGATGTTTCTTTTACTGAGAGAATATGCCATCCACACTATATTTTTTTTTGATTGACTTCCTATATCTGATCCTCATTAGTCTGAATAATATCAACAGGCATCTGATCTTCTGGAGAAATCTGACCCTTGTCTGTATTCTTTTTTATATTTATTTATTTTGCTTAATTGTGGGAATGAAACTTCCTGTTTCAGAATTTCCTTTTTACACCTATTTGTCTTTCTGCTAGATATCTTAGAAATCAATAAATTGTACTCTATTTCTTTTTACTTCTGTCATTCCTGTTGTCCTTTCTTTGTTTTTGTGGCAAAAATTTGCAATACTTTGGGAAGGATACTTGGTAAAGAGAACAAGCATTCACCTTAGGCTAATTACTCTTATTTCTATATTTGCATAGGCTTTGAATCGGTGGGGATACTATCCACTCATTCTAATAGGATCGTGGGCTTTTGGCACAATCAACCGCATTCATGATTTCATTGCACCGGGCCACCAAATCCTTTGGCTTTCAGTTCTTGATGTTGGTACAGCTGCACTGATGGTAATTCCAGTGAACATTATTTAATATCTTTTTATGAATGTTTCCCCTGAAATATACTAGCAATTATAGTTAATCTTTATGCTTTCACTGGTTGATTAAAATTGCAGAAACTATCTAGATTGTAAATAAACAGCGAAAGTAGACGTTTTAGCTTTAATTCTTTGTGCCATTTGGTGAATGAAACGAGTTTGATGTTTCTTCCATGGAAAGAATATATTGGCTTGGATAATAGTATCACCATCACATCTGGTATATCACCATAATTTCTGGTATGATACCTGGTAATTGATATGTGTCAATTTCCCTTGTCTAAGCTTAAAATCTTTATAAAATTTGAAGATTTGGATGCAGAATGTAAATATCCTAGGATGGCATTTTAAGTCTTAAATTTTGTAATTATAGATGGCTCAATGAGAAACTATGTAGTTCCCAGCATGGAGATTACTGGTTACTGATTGCTCAGTAGTGTTGTTGTGCTATCATGGACTGATGTAACTAAATATAAAGATAGTAGCATGGCAAATGAAAAAGACTTTATAGTTAGAATGCCTGATGTGCAGTCTGTACAATAAACTGGTTGGTTGTGATTTTCAGGAAATGCAAGTTAATTAGTCTTTTTTAATCTATTGCTGCAGGGTCTCTTCAACTCAATAGCATATGGTCTGAACTCTTCTGTGCGTCGAGCAATATATGAAAGATTGGATCTGTAAGTCAGAAATATCATCTACCTGTTACATGTCAATGATTTTATGGTATGTTTGGTGGTCCACAAATACCAGGCAAATGCATTTCTAATGTGTTAAATTCCATTATGGTCAACTAAACTTATCCACAAGTCATTCCATTCCACAGTGTCTGTTATGAATGGAGTTCTGTATGTAATATGATGATCTCCTAGTGCATTGAACTTTAGCATGAACTATTATTATCGGTGGCTGTAGATATACATCAAATTCAAAATTATGTTAATTCTGATACTGTTATTAATTTCCTTATACATTGATCTATTGCTTTAGCATCTGCATTTCTTTTCTAGGTTCTGGCCAGATAGGCTTCAAAGGTGGTTCTCTAGTGGTTTGAAATTCAGAAATCAGATGCATGAGAGTGAATTAGTCTCACTGAAAATTCAAGATCAGCATTAATAGCTTTTGGAGACGCATCAAACTTCTGATTGCCAGAGTTCGCTATCATTGAAAACTTCCCACAGTTTTTTTCATTAGAGTTGGCAGAGCGTCAAATGAAAAGACAGGGGGAGCTTCTGGCATTTGTGTAATAGTCCATTCAAATCACTTGTGCGTTTGATTGTTCACGTCCCCAGTTATTAGAGTGCTTCCCTTTCCTAATGCTTGGTATGATTAGCAGAATACCTCCCATCAATGGCTGGAGAGTACAGTTTCTTGAAGTGGGAACTGAGAAGCACTGGCAGTAACATGAAATTACATTTTCATTTCTTCTAAATTCCTTCAAATGGTTTCAAAATTTTTATTAGATTAGAAGTATCTTTTTTTTTTCTTTCAATTAACTCAGCATTTGGATTTGGGGACTGGTTTTGCGTCCCAATTTTTGTTATTATTTTCAGTGTATGTGGTGCTCTTTACAGTGTAGGAACAACTAAATATTATTATTGACATGATCAATTATTCTATTTTTAGTGGATATAGATTTATATTCGATTATTTCTGATAATATGGTTCACGATCGTTCCGAGTGGAGAAAGCGAATCTATATAGTCGATCCCAATTAATTTGGAATTAAAGCTTTGTTGAGTTGAGTTGAGTATAGATTTATATTCAATTCTTTCTCTTTCTATACTTAAAAAGAACAGATTAATATGTCCATCAGCCTTATTGTGGATATATATTTCCAAAATGCATTAGTATTTATTCTTATTGTCAAAAACAAGAAAGTCAGCAGATACAATTTGCTATATTCAAAAAAAGAAAAAAAGAAAAACAATTGATCTATAGAAACGGTGTCGGGTCAATGCAACTTTTAATTTTTCAACGCCTGAAAATTTGACCATTCTTGAAAAGGAAAAAGAGAAGATGGATTAAATCGAAAATTTGAAAGCAGTCGACGGTGGCGAAGATGAAGAAGCTGAGGTGGGCGATGGACGGAGAATTTTGGGAGGTGGATGTATCCACTCCCTTAACCATAGAAGGAGAAGCTCGGCCGGTGCCTGGAGACCCACTTCCTCTAGGTCTTTCCAGAGGCACAAAGCTATCTAGACCCAAGCAGCTCTATTTTTTCCAGCGATTTATGACTTCTCCTTTAATCCCCTCTTCATCTCCTACAAATGGATTCTCTCTCCAAAGCGTACTCTCTCTCCCTACCTTCAATCAAAATTGGTACTGTTTCTTCTGATTTTTGCTCTATTGTTAATATCATTTCTATTGAACAGATAATTATAGTGAATAATTAATAATGCAGGTTTGCTACATTGGTAGGTCAATTCAATTTGCAAAAGTTTGTATCTTGTCTTAATAAAAATGGTGGCTCTTCTCGCCTCCACTCCATTTCTAAACATCTTCGTGATAAATCCTTTTACGCTTTGGGTTTCTCTTCAGAGCTTTCATTAACTGAGGATGATACGCTTTTCTTTAGCTTTGATAGTCATGGTCATAATCCAACAACTCGTAAGAAAGCAATCCTTCACCATAAGGCATGTCTTTTTTCTATTTAACTTTTCATTCTTAGTAAATATCAAATCAAGTTGGTAAATTTTTGCTCTTCTTGCAGTTCCCAAATCACAATTTGACACTGGAGGCAGTTTCACCTGGACTTTTTGTTGACAAGTCTGGTAATTATTGGGATGTGCCTGTTTCCATGGGCATTGATCTTGCTTCTGTTGCTTCTGATTCTGGCCCAAGTTATCATTTCTGTGTGCATCATAATACTGGGTCACCAAAGCAGTTAGATGGTAATAATGATCAGACCTTGAGAGTTCCTGCTGCATTGCTCCCTGGTTTCTCTGTGAAAAGTGCTCTTTCCTTCAAGAAAAATTTTGATATTTGGAGAAGCAAAGCTCATAAGTTGAAAGGGGTGCAACTATTTGATGCATTTCTTTCAAATCCTCATATTTCAGCGTCAGCAATTGTAGGTATTGTGCAAACTCTTCACTTTCTTAAGAATTTCTTTGTTAGTGTCAATTCTGCTAACTGAGGGAAGAGAGTTTGTGTTTGCTGCTGCAAGATTTAGGTTTTTTTTCCCGTTCATCATGTTGAAATTGTCAGATGGTCTTCATTCTACCTTCAAAATTTTAAATGATCCCTCTGGTGGTGAAAAACAAAATTTGAGAGTCTGAATTGCATCATTACAAAGGTCCACAATGTTTGTTGCACATGGGAACAGGCGCTTCTCTCACGTATATATAGCTAAGCTTCAAGCCTTGGACGAACTGCATAAGTTGTAGATCTTATGCCTTCATAATCCTTGTGAACATTTCTCTTTAACCCTTTCTAATACTTGAATACATGTAGGTGCAACTGTCAGCACCTATCATGGAGATAAGTCAGTTAGGTCACAAGAAGTAAATGATTCTCAGAATTTTAAAGGTCTACATCTTCATGCACCTGAAATGAAATCCACCTTGGTGGGTGATATATTTTCATCTGTTTCATTTACGGCTCAGCATGGAAACTTTCAAAGACTATTTCTAGATCTTACTCGAGTTCAAGCTCGCTTGGATTTTTATTCTGGGTCCAAATTTCTTTTGGGTGCTGCAAAATTAGCACAAGACTTTTTCAATTCTCAACAGCCATCTATGGAGACAATTCAAGCTATTTGCCCTAATGCAACTTTTTCCCTTCAACAGCAGGTACATGCATCGGGCACCAAATCTCTTATGTTTATTTTCCCAAATGCTTTTCTAAGTTGCATCATATAAACAGACAGAAATAGACATCAATTTTGGTTGGTTGTTAACCCAGTTAACTATTTCTGGAAGCAGTTCTAAGATTCTCTTGTGTACTTGATTGCAGATTGCTGGACCTTTTAGTTTTAGAGTTGATTCAGGAGTTGTAATTGATTGGAAGAACCTAAGAGATTGTCAAGTGCGCATGTATGATCCGGTGTTTGCTCTGGAGTATGCTTTACAGGTCCTCGGTTCAGCAAAGGCCACTGCTTGGTATTCACCAAAACAACAAGAATTTATGGTCGAACTTCGCTTCTTTGAGACGTAAAACCTGACATGTTTAGACAATTTTCTTTTTGTTAAGGATGTACTTTATGTTCCGGAATTTTTCATTATAAAAGGTATTGAAATTGCAAAAGATGGATATTCACATGGAATGTGAAGTTGCAATTTATATCAGAACCCTCAAGTACCAATTGATTTCTCATCCAAAGTGAAAGATGGTAAGTGAATACTTATTCTAACCAAAATTTTTGTTCAATTAATAATTTTTTTTTTCTCATCATAACAATTCATTTAAAAGTACCAAGCATTTAATACAATGGTAGTTTACATTTTCTTATGGTTTTATTCCTACCAAAGCTAATTGCGGGGCAACCTGAGGGAAGCTGCAGATGCTCTTCATTATACTTGACAGCTACAAGGCAAAGTCCATGAGGAGGGGCAGCCAATGCGTATTTGGCCAGCTCCTTGCGATCACCAGTTGCCAAAATCTCTGTGACTATTTCTGGAGGAACTGCCTCCATTCCAATTTGTATAAGCAAAGCAACCTGAAGAAATCAAATGGCAAAGCAAAGCTTATTCATTTCAGTAACCAACACCTAGAATTTCCAAAAGCTTGACAGCATTTGTCATAGCAAGTACAAAGTCATTAGCATGAAATTGTCAAATAGGATTTTATACCATGTTCCTCACTTGTCTATACAAAAAGCCAGTCCCTTCAACTTGAAGCTCAAGTAAGGCTCCCTAAACAATACAAACTAAAGATTAATTCATTCCTTGCTAGTTAATTCAGTAACCAATTTCCAGTATTAGATAACATAACAAGGGGGGAAAGGGAAAAAGAGAAGAGCCAAGTGGTTAATGCATATGAAACAAGAGAAAGCAATTACCTTTTCAATGACATCAAACTGGAAAATAGTCTTGACTGGATTTGGAACTCGATCATTACGCGAAGCATTGGCAAAAGCAGAAAAATCATGTTGTCCAATAAAAAAGGTTGCAGCTTTTCTCATGACAGCAGCATTGAGTTTGTAAACAGAATGGCAAGCGAAGTGGCGTTGAAATGGATCCATGATGGTATCATTATATATATTGTAGAGATAGATCTTGCTGGTGGCTGAAAAGCGAGCATGAAATTGAGGAAGTGCAGGACTCATTTCTTTAACTCTGATATCTGGAGGAAGAAGACCATTGAGAGCAGCATGAACAATATCCAAGCTGTCATAATTGAAAGGTGTGACAAAGTGTGCAACCTGAAGAAATTGAGTTGATTTTAATTAGTTTTGGCCTTATTTCATGATTTGAAAATCCATTTTCAAAGCATATTTCTTCGAAAATCACACCTGACCCCAGGCATGAACTCCTGTATCAGTCCTACTAGCTCCAACTAAACAAAGATCCTTCCTTTGAAGCTTTGTAGCTCGTGTCAATGCTTTTTCCACTATGCACTGTATAGTTGGAGGAGACAGCTGAAATTGCCAACCTGAAATTTGGGGATATTCAAAACCCTAGGCCAATTGTAAGAGCTAAGAAGAAAATAATTAGAATGAAGCTAACCTGCATAATTGGTACCATCATAAGCAATTACCAAACGCCATTTATAACCTTTAATAGCTTCCTCTGCATTTCCTAATTCCTGTCAGTCACATTTCAAAATTATCATCTTCATTGCCGGCACTGGGAGAGGAATTGGATTTGGGAAAGAAAGTGTTGGCTTACCAATTTATCATTGTTAGAATTAGAAAATGAAGAAGAAACAGTTATTTGGGGAGAAGCAGAAGCTACTCCCACTATCCCACAAGTTCTCAAAATCATATCCACACCCAAAAGTCTGCTACTACTCTTTTCTGCGCGCGCACCAAATATCTCCAGACTCTAACAGGGTAACGACTTGTCGTCTTGATTCAAGCTGGGCTGCCACATACTAGCCCAATTTCAAAAACTAGGAAACTTAAACAACGTTTTGAAACAATTTACTGAAGGACATCAGATATCAGAATTTCTTCCACCCTAGGAGGTGGAATTGAAGTCAGAAAGCTACTACAAACAGAATCACAGACCCAATCTGCAGCCTTATTGGCATATCGATTTGAGCTGCTCGTGTTGATGTCTGCAGCAGGTTACTAACTTGATTCTCAATACCTTATTTCTTTGAATCCGAATTGACTAGCTTAAACAACCAATTTCAGCAATCACATCCTCTCCCTTCCTCTTTGATGCCTCTGCCAAATTGGCATTACCCTGTTATCATGGCAATGAAAGATAAATGTATAAACTGCTACACATTTGGAGAAACTTGAGAAATCACCTTCTTTACTATCATCATCATCGTAATTAATTAATTTACACCTTATCATTAGTAGTAGATATATACATTCTAAGCTAAACCTTTGCTTCCATCTATTACATTTACCCCATACCATGGCCAACGAAAATAAATGTTAAAACATAAGTTTGCCATGTACCCTAAACTTCAAAATACAAAAAGATAACGTGTTAGCTTGTCCAATGCCCTAGTTTAACTTAGTATAACATATATAAAATTTTCTAATTCCATCAGCATCTGTAAAAGAATCCAAGACACATCTCACCAATGGTGGATATCTATCACATTTACAATAAAACAAACTTTCATTTTTTGGCACTCCAAGTAATTTTTTGACCTTAGCAACCAAAGCACTTGAAGAAGGAATGTCATTGAAAAACCTCACCTGAAATCATTCAGACAATCAAGTCATCAAGTCAAAAAGACGTCTTTGCTGAAGTTCACATGTGATATCAAGTCATTATATATAACTCACCTCTTCATCTTCATCTTCATTTAACAAGAATGCATGAATTCTTGCCGTTGGATCCTCTAGTGTCAGTCTCATTTCACATTTTCTAAACGCATTTATCAAATTTACATCTGGACCTTCTGAGAGATGAATTGCTATTACCCGTACAACACAGTAGAAAAGAACATCATCCTGTAACCATTACGATTTTGAAACTCATATCATATTATAATACAAATAGTAAATATTTTCAAATTGCTAAAGGACCTCTTTATGGCGAAGGACATCCATCAATGTCCAGAACTGAATCTCCTTTTCACCCCGAGAATCAATCTCTGAGCAAAAGAGGAAAAAAAAAAGATCACAAGAATATACAACAAAATAAACTTTATGCATCCCTATGAGGTCATGCCATAGAATTCAGAGATAAGTACAAATAGAAGAAGGAATTCAAACAAAAATAAATAGAAATATAAACACTTTAATAAAGTACCAGTTAAGTCATGATCAACACTCCATGTGGGCAATCGATCCCTCTGCGAGAATCCTCTGACATGCAAAATAAACAATCAATATTTGTCACTGTTCCACCAGGAAGAAAAATAGAACTGTTTAGTTTTTGTAACAGTAAAATTACCCTTTGCGGCTTTGTACAGTAGTGTCATCATCAGCAAGAAGCCTAATCCTAGAAAAAGAATTCAACACACCATGTAACATCCCAGCGAACACTTTACCGGTCATATAGCGAATTCTCACCCATTTCCCAACTTCAAACAGCAGATCAAGATTTTCATGAGTTTTATCAGCCATAACTCTTAAAACTGTTCCAATCCCATAAAATTTGCTTATGGTATCAAAATCTAAAGAAGATGATTCAACTTGCAGAGGAAGTGGATCATTTTCATCATCTATCAATCTGCAGCTACAAAAATAAAATAAAATAAAAAACATAAGATGATGCATGAATGTGTGAATTGAACACTAGAGATAGCAATAAAAAACTACATTTACATAAGGCTAAAAGGAACGGACAAGATAAGGCATATCCTTCATCTGACAAATTAATCTTAAACTGAATCAATTCAAATACTTTATTCCAACTTGGTCTCAACAAAAGGTACTGCCGTTACAGAAAAGAAAACAAGAATGACAACAGAAATTGAAATTGAATCAACTTTTTAATCCATGAAATGACCACATTTAGAAATGTTAGTATGTTACTCAATATAAAAATGAGAAATCAGATGTCATGCAAAAGAATTGAGAAAGAGGTGAAGGGTGGTGTTTTATTTCTAGAAATGGACTAGAGTAAGTCGTGTAAAGAAAGCAAAAGGCTTA
Organism: Codiaeum variegatum; assembly: GCA_948294925.1. Taxonomy (NCBI): domain Eukaryota; kingdom Viridiplantae; phylum Streptophyta; class Magnoliopsida; order Malpighiales; family Euphorbiaceae; genus Codiaeum; species Codiaeum variegatum. The sequence goes on along the minus strand of CAOJBK010402809.1, from coordinate 3,398 downwards.
AAAGAAGAAACAAATCATTGATTCCTCAGCTCACATTCAACAATCCCATCCATTTCCAAAACATAAACATTTCATGCCAATGTCCACAAAGTATAAATTTATCATGCATCAAAAGGTGCTTGCAACATTGAGAAAAGATAGATTTGTCAAGTGCTGCCCCTAGTTATGGCCACTTGATTTAAGCAATTATCAATTCTAACCATAGCTGAAAAGCACAAAACATATACACATTTACTTACTTTCTGTCCAAACTTGATAAAGGCACATCAGTCCCATCCCACACAAAAAGCACCCACACGCCTCGTGAAGTATCGAAGGAAATGTGCAAAACCTTTCATCCATTCACAAGAAATGGAAAAAAAAAATACCACTAATTTAATAGCTTTGGGATAAAAGATGACTGGATTGTCAAAATGTCACAAGTGCACAAATTACCTGGCACACTAGATCAAAATGGCAATTCGTTGCAAGTTCCTTTATAGATATCAAGGGCTCACTCGTTCCTACATAGGTCATGATTCAATTAGCATTAGAGATTGCCTGAAAATCAACTCATGCCCACAAGAAATGGAAAGAAAGTCATTCTGAGTTCCTCGGAAGAACTACAACCGAGACTAAGTATTGACATATTGATTTGATCTTTTTTTTAGTATTTAAATTGATTATAAGTGTTCGAATTGATTTAAAAAAACACATGATTGTTAAACCAAAGTTTTGATATATTCATGGATAGATGAGTCTAGAACACATTAACAATAAACAAAAGTAAACTGTAAAAAGGCAAATTCAACAACTTGTAGGGGTAACCTAGCGAATGTGACAATGATGAAGTAATTAAGTTGAGCAAATTCTTAAAACTTACTTGGAGGGGGAGGAATAGGCCAATGATTTCTTAAATTGTTTAAAATTTCCTTTTCACGCTCTGAGAGATCAATTTGTCCCAAATATTGATAAAGAAATAGGTCATTGGCATTGTTTCCGTCAAACAAAGCAAAGGATGAACGTGCTTTGTCGAAAAAAACATACGCATCATCCTGATGCTTTTTTATCTGCATTGTTAAGCAAGAAATGTAACCATACCAGAGAAGCATACGAGAGAAAAAAAGACACAAACTTTAAACAAAACACAAGCAAAAGGTTTGTGGCTTTACAATGACATTGTGGAGGACAACGAAGACGGAGTGAGACTTTATAACAGGAAGATCTTCCGGTGTCAGTGTGAAAATAGTTACTGCTAATGGTTTAGATGGCGAGTGATCCACAATTCTCAATACCGAAACATAATCTATGAGAGCAAGAGCAGAAACATTGGAAAAAAGAAAGAAAAAAATGGGGAAAAAAGAAATGAGGAAATTTAAGAACTTACCAGTTCCACAGCTCTTTCTAGAAAAAGAGAAATCTGCAACAAACCCTATCAAATTCACTCTCTTACGAACATTCCAAGCTACTCTATTTAAAGGAATTGGGCAATTCATTTTTGCTTTTTCACTCAGAGAAGCCTAGCAAGACGGGAGATAAAAATGGAGCAAAAATGGGAACTTTAGGGTGTAAAGCAGCGTTTCAAAAGTTGTGGGGAAGTGTTCTGGCAAAAAAACAATTGCTGTGGGGAAGTGAAAAACCTAACAAAGTTTTTTAAGCATTATTATAATTTTATAATTTTTTTTTCGCCAAATTATAATTTTACAAGTTTAAAAATCCAAAATAATGACAATAACATTTTCCCCCCAAAAAGATAAAATGTTTCATTTTTTTTTATCAAATAAATAGATATTTAATTCAATATAAAAAAAGTTATAGAGTAATGAATAATACATGTTAAAAAAAATAAGAATAATTCATCCAACTAAAATGTAAAATATAAAAATATAAAAAAATACAAGCAAATAAGAATATATATTAAAAATTTTAAAGTTGAATATTGAATTTTTCTTTAACAACTAATGTCATTTGATCAGCGTAACTATAAATTTTAATTATATTAGATTAGAGAATAAATATATTTTTATAATAAAAATTTTTTTAAAAACTTTATTAGTAAAAGTGAACATGTATAAAATTAATTATACATATAAGTATAAATATTTTATTAATATTTAGATTTTTTTTATTTTCCAAACAATAAAAATAATCTATTGTCGAATATAATTCATATTCTTTGAAATATTTCTCTTACATCTTATTACCTAAAGCTATTTGAAAAATACAAAAGTTTCAATTATAATTTTTTTAATTTAGAAACAAACATAAATTAAAAAAATTACAAATACATAATATAGATTTGAGAAATAATAAATACTAAAAGAATATTAAGAAAATACTAAGGTGACTTTTGGTAAAACTGAAAATTAAATATTAAATTTTAAGTGCTTAATAAAATAAGTGATATATTTTTTAAATTATAAAAATATCTTAAAATATAATTATTTATTGTATTCAGTATAAATTTTAAATTAAAAATTTTAATTTAGACTTTTAAATCAAAATTATAAAATAAACTTAATTTGATTAAATGCTAAAAATTTTAATTTTAAATGTTAAATAAAATTAAATAGAATTATCAAACATCCTATAATTTTAACAAAAGAGAGAAACACATCTTTGCTTGAGTCTTCATAAAATAAAGTCATGTTATGAAAAAATAAACTGTGAAATAATTTACATGGGCTACACCACAACCAAAGATTGAAATTTTAAAATCATGCACATAAATACATGTGAAATTCTTAAGCTGCTCTGGACTGAGCCTAACTCAGTCTACACACAGTTTCGCCTTGATCCATATAAAATTTAAGAATTTATTTGTTTAGAGTTTTTATTCAAACAATAAATGTATTTATAAAATTATAATAAAAATTACATTTAATAAAAAATATAAAAAAATATAATAAGTTCATTGAAAATTTATACATTTTTCAATTTATACATTTTTCCTATTAATTAAGTTAAATTTATGATATATCTTTAATTAAAATAGTCGTTTATCTACACTTTAGACTTAGTTGAAGTGGTATACATGAGTCGTTTGTGATATACCGATTACAAAAATGTACACATAAACTTAGGATGGTAAAATCCATCTAACCCGATAGAAAAATCCGTCTCCATCCCAATCTGATGGGAAATCTCTATATCTATCTCCTCCAGTCCTATCTTAACTTGATCCAACCCAATTTTATATTGTTAAATATTCAATTTTATTAAAATTATTTAAATATTTATTAATAATATATAAAAATTCATATAAATATATAATATTTTTTAAAAAATATAAAAATTATAAAAATTTTATATTGATAGAATTTAAAAAAATAATAATTGGGACTCCCATCTTCGACTCGCTCCCTCCTTGAATCCGATTTTTTCCGACCCGCTTTTGAGATGATTATCTATAATACTGT
>CAOJBK010402492.1:0-20901 GCA_948294925.1 Codiaeum variegatum | reverse complement strand
CCTATTAGAAATAACTTTCTAGTGAATCTTATCCATCTTGGCCAAGGATTTCATATCAAGGACAACTAGAAGTCGTAGGATTCCTTACTTGTTTACCCAAGTTAATGAATTCTTTCCTAAGAACATTTATCTCAATATATCATTGAGTACAACCACCACATGCCATACATCTCCGCATGGCTAGCAAAAGTATGTAAGCAGTAACAAACTGCATCCACCAATATATTAGATAAATTCCATCTCAAGTCAAAGGACTATATGCACAACTATTACCTAGACGATTAAATATTGACTGTGTTAAAACACATGTATTCGTCGTCAAATGTCACATGTTCAACTTACTCATCACATGAGAGTCCACATGTTGTCATGGCATCGCATGTCCGTAGTATGAGACTCACTACCTCTATTACCATAAGTATCACATACTTACAATGGATGACAATAGTAGTGAAGGTCTTCCGAATTATCGATGTCCTAATCGATAATTTTATGACCAGGAACAAGTTTTATAGCATTATAACAGTGAGAACCTATCACTTATATTCTTAACTTCTTAAGAATAAATTCTCATACAAAATACTAATGGAACATACATAAATTATAATAAATGTGGAATTCTTTTAAATAAATTATATATATTATTGCCACGGGATTAAATTATTACATTTATAATGAGCTCTAGGGCATACAGGTCTAACACTATCAAGTGGTTTATTCTATGGAGCTAAGGCTTCAAGTACATGTATCTGCTTGGGTTTAGTCATGTGGCTTTAGATTAGGCTACCAAAGTCCTTTGTCAGATGGGACATGATCAGGATGTGCCCCTAGATGGCCTTTTGTTTGAGGCGACCACAGTGAATAACAAGGAGGCGGAAGTTGTCCTTTCTCATTAGATCAGGGACTATTTAAGAGCTATAGTGATTCCTAGTGATTATTATAGCAGATATGCATAGCATATCACGTGGTGGATTGATGCTTGTAAGCCAAACGAGAAAGCCAAGTGAGTTGCTATTCTGACTGAGGTTGAGGGTTGAGTCTGAGTATAGACTTTTAGAAATAATAAGACTATTTATGTTATTTATGTTTTTCTATTTCAATGCCTTGTTTTGATTATTCCAAAAGATGAATAAGACCTCAATAAACATTTTGTTTTATTTATTAAGCTCTAATTTTTGCCTAAGCCGCTCTTTTTGGGTTTTCAACTTACCGAGCTGCCTTGATTATTGCTTAGACCGCTTTTCGATTTATAGTATAGCAGGCTGTACCTTAATTTTTGCCTAAGCTGCCCATTTGGGTTTTCAGCTTAGCTGGTTTCATTCTTTTTTCGATTTATGTTTATTTGTTTTAACTCTTACATGCAATGTTAAAGAGCCCAAATGAGAATGTGAATGAAACATTTATTTTTATTGAATGATTTGGACCACGCCTGTAAAGGCTGCCTATGTATCTCCTTAAAAAAGATAAGGAATTCGTAATAAAGGGCTACTTGAATGCATGCTCGTACAACAAGAACACTATACGAAGTACTTCTTTAGTTGATCAATGTTGGTCGGATGGTTGAATTCATTAACATCAACGTCCATCAAGATGACGCCGCCGCCTGACATGATTTTCTTGATGATGTATGGTCCACTCCTCGAAGCTCTGAATTTCCCTTGAGCGTCTTTTACAACTTGTTTGATATCTTTGAGAACTAAGGCACCTTCCTGAAGATTATGACTTTGAACCCATTTATTGAAATACTTTGTCAGTCTGATTTGGCAGTTCTTTGTATGATGGAGTGCTTTCATCCTTTTCTCATCAATTGCATTGAGCTGATCAAAGTAGGCATGTTTCCAATTGAGTTCAGAGATCTATGCTTCTTGGAGAACTCTGACTATTTGAATTTCTAGCTCTATGGGGAGGAATGCTTCCATTCCAAAGATGACACAGTATGGCGTGGCTTTAGTAGTTGACTTATAAGTAGTTTTGTACCCAAGGAGGGAAATTGGTAGATGCAGGTGCTAACCTCTATGATTGCTAATCATTTTCTGAAGCATATTTTTCAGTGCTTTATTGGTGGCTTAAACTGCGCCATTTCTTTGAGGTCATTAAGGAAATGACTTATGATGTTCAATCTTTTCTTTTTTTAGAAGAGTGACTACCTCTTTCTGGAAGTTGGAGCCGTTGTCAGAAATGATTTCATGTGGGACACCATATCTTACAATGATGTTGGTGTTGATGAACTGGGCCACGTTCTTCGAATCTAGTACTTGATAGGGTGCAACTTTAACCCATTTGGTAAAGTAGTCTATGGCAACCAAGATATATTCATGGCCAGCAGATGACTTGGGTGAAATCTTGCCAATAACATCTATGCCCTAAATAGTAAAAGGCTAAGGTGTAGAGATTGGATTGAGGGGTGAGGAAGGAAGCTTCTAGAGCTTTGTATATTCTTAGCATTTTGGGTACTTTCTAGCATATTATGCACAGTCCCCGCGTATGGTAAGCCAGTAATAACCTTGGTTTATGATTTTTCTAGATAAGGCCCAACCATTTATATGTGTGCCATTTGTTCCACCATGGATTTCTTCCATGATATGATTTGCCTCTTTGTCTGAGACGCATTTGAGATGAATGCCATTTACTATTTTCTTATAAAGGATGCCACCTCTGGGGATGTAACCACTAACAAATTGTCTAAGAATTCTCCTTTCTGATTTAGAGGTACCTTCAGGATATTCATCTTTGGTGAGGTAGATGTAGATGTCCCAGTACCATGGTTTCTCTTCAACTTGAATGCTCATGCAATGAGTATGAAAGCTCCGTTAGTGTTTGATGCTTATCAAAATAGGATGGATGATGAACCCATCACGTATTTCTACCATGGATGCTAGAGTGGCTAGTGCATCGGCAAATCTATTCTGAGTCCTTGGAAGGTATTTGAATGATAATGTGTCAAACTTATTGCCCAACTCTTCGAGGCACTTATGGTAAGGAACCTACCGCTCCTCTCTAATCTTCCATCTTCTTAGGGCTTATGAGATAATGAGGTTGGAGTCACCATAGACTTCTAAGTTTCTGATGCCAATATGGAGAGCTGCTTCTATCCCAGACACTCATGCTTTATATTCAGCTTTGTTATTAATTACCTTGAAATCCAGTTTAATTACAAGAGGTAAGCTTTCACCGGTAGGCATAAGGAACAACAAACAGTCATTGAAACCTTTATGGTTTATGGCCCCATTAAAGTACAGTTGGCATGTATCGGTTTCCACAAATAGTATGTCTTCATCAGGAAATTTAAGTTCTTCCCAATGATCATTGGTTCTGGCAGTAACCAGTTGATCGGCAATGACACTTTCTTTGGTGGACTTTCTCTGAATGTACTTGAGGTCATAGGGTCTAAGGACTGCCATCCATCTAGCCATTTTGCTATCTAAGATAGACTTTTCAATAAGGCATTTGCAAGGACTCTGGTGAATAAGGACATGTGTGATTTATGCCCCCTAATAGTGTCTCAGCTTATGACATACCCATACAAGAGCTAGGTAGAGCTTCTCAATGTACTTGTACTTAAGTTCATGTGTTAGCATTCTCTTACTCTAGTAGTAGATGGTGTTCTCTTTGTGTGAGTTTGGAGCTTTCTAGGCTAGCATTGCTCCCATGGACTCTTTAATAACCATTAAGTAGAGCAGTAGAGGGTGACCAGGCTAAGGAGGCTATAGGATTGGTGGACTCAGAAGATACTTCTTAATTTGTTTGAAGACTTTTTAACACTCCTCAGTCCATTGTTTGGAGGATTTCTTTTTTAGTAAGTCAAATATTGGGCCACAAGTATCGGTTAGTTGGTAAATGAACCGACTGATATATTGAAGACTGCCGAGGAAGCCTTATATATCCTTTTTAGTTTTAGGAGATGACATGTTAAGGATGGCTTTAGATTTGGATGGATCAACTTCTATGTCTTTCTTGCTGACCATGTAACCGAGGAACACTCTGGATGATGCTCCAAATATGCACTTGTTAGGATTTAACTTAAGATTATACTGTCAAAGTTTGAGGAAGAACTTCTCTAGTGTTTATAGATGCAGTTCAGGGGTTGCCCCTTTAACGATCATGTCATCGGTGTATACCTCCACTTCTTTATGCATTAAGTCGTGGAAGATTGTATAGCCATTTTTTGATAAGTGGCTTCTGCATTCTTTAACCGAATGGCATTACTCTATATCATTAGGTGCCACATTCTATGATAAAAGTTGTTTTATCCATGTCTTGAGGATGAACCAGGATCTTATTGTACCCCATGGTCAAATCGATTAGGTAAACCATCTCTGAACCAGCTGACACATCGATTAAGAGTTCTATGTGGGGTAATGGAAAATAATCTTTGGGGCATGTCTTATTCAAGTCCCGATAATCAATTTGTGAGCAAGTTGTTTAGCTACCTCTTCTTTGATTGGTATAGACCAGGCATGCTTCATGCATTTGAGCTTCTACTTTATAGGATTTCAATCTAGATAGGTTGGAATCATGTGGATGGCGATGTTGGGATCTAGTCCGATCATGTCTTTGGGCTACCAGGTGAAGCAGTCTTTAAATAATTTGATGATAGACTTGTTTCCCTTTTGTTTGAGCATGTAGATGCAATGTATGTATTTTTAGGTATGTCATGAGTGCTAGTGTTTATAGGCTCTTTAACTGCATATTTTATTTTGTTTATTATTTTATTCTCTTTTTCTATTTGTTTAAGTTCATAATCATCATTTGGAATAGCAAAAGAAAACAAGGAAATAGGCTTGTAACAAGAAAACTTGGATGTCTTATTAATAGAAATAGGGAAAGGTCCATGGTTACATCATACTCATAGTTAAATCCCAGTGGACCAGTTACATCATATTCAAATTTAGACTCAGAGGAAGACGAAAAACTACTAGTTCACTCAGACTCAGACTCAATTTTAGCTTATAATTTAGTCTCTTCTTCAGATTTTATCTTAACAGCTTCAAAAGGGCTCATCAAAGCTCCAATTCTTCCATTTCCCATTGGTTGGCTTAATCATAGTGGAGAGATCAGATTTCTCCTCCTTGTTTATGAGTATAGCTATATTGCTATAGAGGCTTGTATTCATGTTCTCTTTATAATCACTTTCCAAATAGTAAATAGGCTGGAAATCTTTAGTGGTCAGTTTCACATCAGAAAATAGCTCAAATCCTAGAATTATGATTCCAATGACAGGGCAGATCCACAGTTCGGGGAAAGAACAATAATGAACAGTCTCTCCCTCTATAACAAAGTAGCCATTTAAGGTTCTGAAGTAGGGATTGAGGAGGATATCGACTTCACCCCCCCCCCCTTTTGGCAATTAAAGAGTTCTTTCGGTCTTTTACCTTTTCTTCCTCAAGTTTATCATCAGTTGGCTTATAGCCCAGGCTGAATGGCGGAATAGATGTGGGATACTCATCAAAGGACTTGATACCTTGTTGATTCTTACCTAGACCCATACTAAGAGAATAGGCTATATGTTTTAGAATGTTCCCAACCATTAGGTTGCAGTAAGGATTGAAATCCAAGGCAAGTGGCTCTTTTAGATTCTTCATAGTATGAATGAATTAAACAAATGAGAAACCGGATAAAGGATATGCCGATTACTCGGGTTGGATCTCTAGGATGGGTACAATGTCTGAGACTTCAGATTTTCTCGATAGATCAACCTTAATGGTAATAATACCACCTTTTAATAGGAACTTGATCCTTTGGTGTAAACTAGATGACACAGCTTTGGCCTGATAGATCCAAGGCCTACCTAGGAGCATATTGAAGCATGATGGTACATCAATAACTTGGAAAGGGACTTGAAATTTATTGGGCCCATGGTGATAGTTAGTGTAGCCACCCCAAGTGCCTCTTTTTTGTAGTTGTCGTAAGCCCTTACAATTTGGTCGAAGGAGTGAAATTAGTGGTAGCTAACCCCTAATAACTAGCAACCTTCAAAGGCTAGACATTTAGTGCAGAACCGTTGTCAACTAAGGTCATAGGAACAATATTTTCCTTATGATAATAGTGATTTACAGAGCATCATTATGAGGACCCCCAGGTGGAATCTTATTGTCAGAAAAAGAGATAGCATTGCCCTTTGTATCATTAGTACTCGATGCAAAGAAAGTCTCAGGGGAAATGTCAAATGATGTCTAGGTCTGGCTTAATGCCTTACAATGAGCTTGGCAATGAGGATAATAAGACATGAGTAAATTCTAGATCGAGATATTAGCTTGTTTCTTCTTCAGTCATTTCAATATGGGGCCCTCATCAGGTTCAAGAGTCCCTTTGTTTTGAGCCAGTAGTTGGCTAGAAGATGAGTCCACAACAGGAGCTTGAGTGATCCGGCCGCTTCTGGTTTTAGCATATATTTCTTGGCCCAAATGCCTCATATCTATGATGACACAACAGTAATTATGGTGAATTGACTGACCTAAAGAAGTTTGGTCAATCAATGGTGAGCAACTTGGGGAGAGTGACCTCTCAAAGGAAGATTGGTCATCTCCATTGTAATGATAGTTGCTCAGTGGCATGGCATCAGTGATAAGATTTTTAGAATCACCCTTTTCAAATTTATTCAGTATTGCATTGACATTATGTTCAGTGAGGGGATTTGTGCCACTATTAACTTCATGCAGCAATATCTTTTCTCATCGATGAGATCTTGGATTTTATAGCGAAGGGCCTTGCAATCATCAGTTTTATGCCCAAGCCTTTGATGATAGTCATAAGTCTCATTCATGTTGAAGTTTTTCGGCAATGGATTAGGAATCAGCTTGGGCTCTAGTGGTTTGAAAGCATTCTTTTTCAAGCACTATCTTAAGTGGTAGCTCAGTTTTTCAGCAATTGCATTAACCCTGTTATCTTTTTGAATACTAGTGGTTTTCTTAAAATGAGAGGATGAGATCTGAGTTTCATCCTTAATGAGGCCACATTCTATTGCATCTTCTAGGCGAGAACCAACAGCAACCAAAGCCTTGAAATCAAGAAAATGATCAGTTAACATTCTATCTCGAAAAATAGGAAATAAGTTCTTGACAACTATATCGATCTGTTTAGGATCAGTTGGCCTGCTAACCATTTCGGAGGCTTTTTCCCTCCATCTAGCAATAAAGGTAGATAAGGTCTCTTTAGGTCATTGCTTGGTTATCTCGAGGTCCCTTCTATTGATGTCAACCTCTTGGTTGTATAAGTATTGTTTCACAAACTCAGTACAGATGGACTCCTATGTCTATTTCTTGGAATCCTCTAATTGTATGAACCAGGTCAGAGCGATGATAGTGAGCGACTGTTGGAAGAGCTGAGTAAGGAGCTCGCCTTTCACTCCCAAAGGCTGGAGTGTGCCATCATAAATTCTCAAGTGAGTTTCAAGACAAGAAGTACCCTTGAACTTTTCAAAATGTGGCATTTGGAACTTAGGAGGAAGCCTAGCTTTGGGGAAGGGACTCAGTGCCTCCATATCCGGGACCTTCTTTTTCTTTTTTAGGGCTTGGAGGTCCTTTTCCATTTCCTAATACTTTCTCAAAATGGTCTCAATAATTGAATGTTCTTTAACCCATTTTAAGAAAAGATCTATAGCAGGGGTGATGGGAGTAGTATTTCCACGACTAGTTGGGGATTCAAGATGATGATCTCATCAGTTAAGGTGTTTGAAGTAGTAGAAGCATGATTAGTGGGCAGGATCCCAACTTGACTTAGCATGGTGTGAACCTTACCCAAAATGGCTTGTTCCTGGCTTTGCATCATTGTAGTAAGGGTCTATTGTTGGACTTTTATGGCATCTTCTTGTCTTTGCATAAAGGCAGCCAGCATGCCAGAAAGGTCCATTGATGCAGATGCAATAGGTGGAGCTTATGGAGCAGGTGGAGAAATGGGGGTGCTAGTTAGAACACCAATAGCAGTGGCTTCAATAGCAGAAGGTCGCCACTTAACCTTTTAGAAAAAGCCAATTTTATTCTAAGGTGATTAAGAAACCTTTTGATTTTAATTCCATTTTAGAAAAATTTCAGTTTTCTACCCAATTGGAAAAGTTAGTCCTTTTAGAACCAAAGGGGGTTTAGGGGTTCGTGATATAAAAAACATTTTTAAAAAATAGTTTTGTACCATTTTAATTAAAATCAGATTTTGGCCTGAAATATCATGCAAGTTCAGTTAAAATTAGATTTTTGTGTATGCATGAGAATTGTATATCAAATGGATACATGAACATGCCAGTTATACAAATGACATCCATAAAATAGTAAAGACAAACAATTTTCCTAGAGTTCCTTCCTCTAGCCCACTTCAGGTTTATGGGAAGGCCCAGTACCCCAAATAAAGCGATAAAGATTAATACAAGGAAAGTAATAAATCAAGGGATCTCCCATCCATTCTTATGATCTGGGAAGTGCACACATTCTCAAAAGCCATACATCACATAAAACATGAAAATATAGACAATCCACATAGTGAACAAAATTGAACACACAAATAATGGAATAATATAATAGAAAATTAAATAATAGTGAAAATAATAAATAAAAGAAAAAGGTTTAGAGTTGAAGCCTTGAATGGCTTGCCAATGTATCCCTTTGAATGGGAATCAAACCCTACATCATTCTCTCTTCTTGTGAAGGGATTGTTCTAGTAATAGTGGAATGGTTGTTGGTTAAGTAGCTAATTGATTTTAGTTATTAAAACAATTAATCAAAAAGGCTATTAATCAATTCTGATACTTGATTAATGAAAATTGATTTTTAATATGTGTTCACCTAAATAGATTTTAGGGTTTGATTGATTTTAATTATGAAAATGATTTTTCATAAAAGTTGCCTTAAATCAAAATTAAAATGCTTAAAATGAATGATTGAAAAGTATGCCTTAGGTCTGAATTAAAGGGCTTAAAATAATTAAAGGATTGAAGGAAAAAAGCATATTGTATCGTATTACCTTTTTACATGATTTGGTGATTGGAGGGCCTGACGGTTTCATAAAGCCGAAGTGGGTCTCCGTTGTGTTTGGAGAGGACTAGTTAAGTGTCTGAACTGATGAAAGATGGACTAGATTGAGTGTTGATGGATCGAACTGATCATCTGTAGTGTCTGAAATCGGAGTGTCTGTTGTCAGAAAATTGTGTTTTGGAGGCTCAAAATGATGTGAAATAGAACAAAATGGTGTTTATAAATGTGTCTAGAGTATATTATGTAGATTGGAAAAAATGCATAAAAACGTCGAAACCTTGGTCTGTTTTGCAGAGTCGAATTTATAGAGAAATGAATCAGAAAACCGTAAATTGACTGGTGCGTGCGTCTTGCATGAAGGGCTTGATGCGTGAATTAAAGCCTTCACCCATATGTGAAGAGCTTGTTAGTCAGTTCTGGGCCTGGGTTTTTCCTGTGCCTGATTTTCTAGGTCCGGTTTGGTTCAGTCCAATTCAATTTTTTGGATTTTCTAAGCTCGTTTGAAGTCCGATTTGGACCCGGTCAGATCTGCTGGGCTCGTTTTGACAGGTCGAATGAAATGGTGCCAAAATGAAGGTTCACACATTCTAAACCACCATAGCCATGTCTGCATCAGTATATTCTGCTTCAACTTTAGGCACTTCTATACCTTCTCTTTCTGTCATGAGAACTTTAAAATATTTTAGAATGATTGTCCAGGCTATGATGTTAGTAGCATGAATGCAGTAAATCATTCTATTCGTCCTATATGAATAATGAGCCCCATTGAACAATGGAGGTCTATTCATATATTGTCCTTCAGGTAAAAGTGGATGATCATGAGCCTGACCAGCCATGTTGGATCTTTTCTCTTCAGGCAGTTAGTCCTGACCCTTAATAGAGACCCTCTCTAATCCAATTGATAGTTCAGTCAAGGGTTTAAGAGGAAGTAAATTAGACGACTCCAAATTTTTCTCTCCTTTTCTTTCTAAGTTCTAATCGCTCTTTTTAAGTGATGAGATGATTGAAAATAGTTTTAGCTTGGTTAGTATGAAATGATCACTTTTAAATACAACTCTGGCAATTTAGATTCTACTGCGTCTAATGAATAACTGAAGCTAACTGCATTGCTATATAAATGTGCTTAGAAGCACTATAAAGATATATTCAGCTGTTTACCAGTTAAGCTGTTAGAGGCCTACACGGTTAATCATTTCAAGTTTATGCTTTCTTGATTTAAATGGAATTCTTGATGCACAAAGGTTGTTGGATGAAGAGGTTATTTCAAAATATACTATTTGATAAAGGAAACCGTAATGAGAAATAACAATATTGAAACATAAGAGGCAAATTAATTTTATCTTAGTTCGATACTAAGACCTACATATAGTCCTTAAGGATTATAGCTTAAGATTTTCAGTAAACACCTCTATTTCAATAGGGTAGAGAAAATGATTTTAAAGCTCTTAGAAGCTAACCTAGATAAGGATACATTCCTCACCTAATTCCCTCAGACCTTCATTAGGCATCTGAATAACCTCTCACTTATATCAGGGATAGATGACCCTCACAGTCTATTCTTAGGGGCAGTTGTGACTCCCCCGAACTCAACCTTTAGGTACACAAGCCACTAAAATAAGATTACACTTCAGATTTGAAGATTTATAAAAGTAAAGTGAAAAATACAAACTCCTTTATGGATCAACCTTAAATGCTCAAGGAATTTGTATATGAAAGGATTTTTTTTTTATCTCAAATTAAAGATGATGCAAAAAAGTTGTTAAAACAATTTGAGATGACTTAATGCATGAAAAATTCTTTTCAATAATGATTGAGAAGTAAATTCTCGAGAGACAAAGAGAATTTAGAAGATTAAATGCATCTTTTGAATTTTCAGATTTTAAGGAACTTCTTCTCAAAGCATCTAATACATGAACCAACCTTCATCAATGAAAACTATTGGGTATTTATAAATGTTAAAAATGAAGGTGAGGTTTTGGGGGGAAATTTTTGAATTTTAGAGAAAGAGAAAAGATTTAAAAAAATTGTATCTCATAATAACTCTTTCTTTTAGAGAAATTGGCCTGTTTGCTTCTGATGTGATGTCAGACAGACAGGTGACTGAAGAGCTACCTTGTTAGATGAACAATGTCAGAAAGGGAAAAAACCTTAAATGCTCCTGACACATTACCATTTGAACCAATACATAGAATAATATTTTGAAAGGTTATTTTATGCTATCAAATACATACTGACACATTCGTTTCAACATCTAAAAGTTTATTTTTGTCCTAAGTAATTTTTTTATGATAGGCAATAGATAAAATAAAAAATAATGAGGATCATAAAGAGTGATCCATTTAATGATATGACTAAAGAAAAATTCCAAAAATCTCAGCTACCTAGAATAAAACAAGTATTCGCTTCTGAACCTTCTTCAAGTAGCATTAGGTGTACTGGCTTCTAGACCGCATTAGGTGGCATCGCATCTAATGATCATCGGTAGCACTTCAAAACATACAACATATTTAGGATAAAGTAGTTTTTTTATCATCAAAATAAGATTGCTAACCCAGTAAGTCCAACACATTCTACCATGCAATTCATATTCACTTGAGGTAGTATTTTGATTACACGAGTCTCCCATGAGCTCATCTAGAAATTCCTTTTTGTTGTAGTCCTTTACCGACTCTTAATCACCCCACATTTTCATTCCACAATCTGGCAGGTCTAAAATCTTTGCTAGTAGTTCCACAGTGATGGTTCCGATTTGGCCTCCAATGGATGCTTTGATCATGGTGTCAGATTCCTTAGAGATGGAGGAATAAAATTCCTTCTTATTGTCTTCATAAAATGGAAGAACCATGGTCAGAAATTAAACTCATTTCTGAAACAGGAACCGTTCTTTGAACTTGTAATTGCCAGCTCCAAACACTTTTTATTCAACTACTCGAAGGAAGATAATAACTGGTTTGGTTGAGTCTTCAAAGACCGATAGAGCATATGAGGATTGTCTGGTTTTCCTCTTTTCTATGGGTGGAGAAGAAGAAGAAGAAGGCTTTCATTTTTCCATAGAGATTTGCAGTGAGATTTTAAGGATTTGAGAGGTTTGGAGTGAAGAGAAAGAAGAGTATTTACTTCGATTTTATGAGGAACAAAGCATTTAAATGAAACAAAGACTGGGACTTGATTTTGAAAAATGAAAGAAGAAGTTGAGGAGGTTAGCTCGGTAATTGCTTCCTCATTAACTAGCTGCTGTAACGTTTTTTTAAGAGGAGAGAGAGAGGGGGAGAGAGAATAAGGAGGCACACATTTTCAAGAATTCTCATGATTATTGTTATTTCTTTATTTTTATTATGTCTATGTTTATTATATTATTTTTTTGCCCTTTTTCACTTAGAGTCATCTTTTAAAAAGCCTAGTTGAAAAGCATTGATATGACAAATGATAGACTTTGTACCTTTTGTCTATTGGTCAATATGCAAATCAAATAATTTCAGTGCCCTTTGACTTCCCAATATTAGACAATCAAATTACTTGGCACATTTAACAAGTTATTAACAATTTATTAGACACATACATCTAATGCTCAAAGAGAGGGATCACTGAGCTTTAGAAATTAGAAGCTACTACTCCTAATCATGCTTCAAAATGGGAATGCATTTAGATATTTATTTATTTTGAGGAATAAAATTAAGACTATGTTAGGGTACCCATACAAAGTGATATTCTAATTCCACAAAATTACTTTTCAGGTAAGGCCTGAGTTAGGATATCAGCTAGTTGTTGATTAGATGGCACAAACTCTAGTTGGATGTCTCCTTGTTAGACATGATCTCAAATAAAGTGGTGATAGACCTCAATGCGCTTTGTTCTGGTGTGTTTGACTGGATTTTTGGATAGATTAATGGCACTTGTGTTGTCACATCTAATTAGAATTTCTTTAAAATTCATGCCATAATCCTCTAATTGCTTTTTCATCCATAAGATCTAACCCACACACTGACTAGCTACAACACAGTGACTAGCTGCAACTATGACTGAGCATGGTACTTGAAAATATTGAATTGGTCCGAAGAACTGAATCGATTTAATATATTTAGGTGTATTTTAATTACATTTAATATATATATATATATATTAACTAAAATATAAATTAATTTATCAATAAATAATAAATCTATCTATTTTATTTTAATAATTCATGGAATTTCTTTAATTATTTATTTTTTTGCTAATGCTTGTAGAAAGAAAAACAAAGAGACACAAGAATTATGTGAAAAAAAAAATTAAAACTTGATGAAAAAATAATTTAAAAAAAGTTAAAAGCCTAGATATTAACTGAAAGACTAAAACTAATCCTAATTTCTTTATCTTATTCTCTATTTTTGAATGTTAAATTTTATCTTGTTGAATTTATTTACTCTAAATATGGTTTTTGAATTTTAAAAATTGTAATCGAAAAATAAAAGTACTAAAGAACCAGATTGAACTGAATTGATCCGAAAGTATTAAAAGACCCGAAACAACGGACTATATTATACCGAATTTTCAATTCAATACAATATGGTTCTTCCAACATATCGGTTCGGTTCCGGTTCTTAAATTTTCAGGAACCAAAAATTTCAGTTCAATTCGGTGCTTTCCAATATCCGAACTAAACTGTATCGTACTCAACTCTAGTTGCAACGTACTCAGCTTCAATAGTAGATTAGGCCACTGATGTTTGTTTCTCACTAAACTAGTATATTAGGTAATTCTTTAAGAACTGGTAGTTTCCAGTCATGCTTTTTCTATTAATTTTGCTACCTGCATAGTCAACATCACTATATCCATCAAGCTCAAAACTATTGCATTTAGGATACCATAGACCTAAATCAGTGGTTCCACTAAGGTATCTAAAGATACATTTATAGCAATTGAGTGTGACTCATTTGGGTCCGCTTGGAATCTAACACACAAGCAAACACTAAAGTGGATGTCAAGTTTATAAGTAGTTAGATATAAAAGAGATCCAATCTAATCCCTGTAAAGTTTGATGTCCACTGATTTTCCAGATTCATCCTTGTCCAATGTAGTTGAAGGACTGATAAGTGTATTAGTATTCTTTAGGTCTAACATTTTAAGCTTCTTCATAAGTTCCTTAGTGTATTTATATTGACAAATGAAGATGCCTTTAGAAGTCTACTTTATTTGCAATGCAAGGAAGAATTTAAGTTGAACCATTAAACTCGTCTTAAACTCATTTTGCATTTCTTTAGAGAACTTCTCACATAATAGTTTGTTAGTAGATCCAAAAACAATATCAACAATATAAACTTGTACAATGAGCATATAATGACTATGAGTTTTGATAAAAAGAGTATTGTCAATTTTCCCTTTAGAAAATCCGTTTTGGATGAGAAACTTACTAAGGTGTTCATACTAAGGTCTAGGAGCTTGTTTCAATCTATAAGGTGCTTTTGTAAGTTTGTAAACATGATTAGGCTCATAAAAATTTTCAAATCCAGGAGGTTGTTCTATATACACCTCCTCATTTAAGTAGTCATTCAAAAATACAATTTTGACATCCATTTGGTAAAGTGTAAAATTTTTTAAACATGCAATAGCACATTGAAACCTAATTTCTTCTAATCTATCAACAGGAGCAAAAGTTTCATCAAAGTCTATACCTTCCTGTTGATTATACCTATGTGCAACTAACTTTGCTTTGTTTTTGGTTATAATGCCATGCTCATCTAACTTGTTTCTGTAGACCCATGTAGTTCCAATGACTGAGTGATGCTTAGATCTTGGTACTAATTTCACACATGATTTCTTTCAAACTAATTTAATTCCTCTTATATTACTTCAATCTAATTCTCATCATTTTATGCCTCTTTAAATGACTTAGTTTCAATTTATGAGACAAAAGCTTAATCTCCATATAGTTCTTTGTAAGATGATCTAGTTAGCCTCCTTTATGAAGGGCTGCCAAGAATGTTCTCCTTTTAATAATCCTTGCGGTATTTCTAATCCCTAGGAAGGTCAAAGCCTAGATTTCATTATTGTCACTATGATCTGGATTCTTGTCCTCGTCAGGTGTAGAATTTGGATCACTGTTAGAAGTGGATTCCTTATCCACATTAGGTGCAGACTCTTATGGCTTCTGAATGTCTTTCACTTTGTCCTTATCTAAATTGACTTCCTAATTAGGTGAGTCAGCATCTGATTCATCATCTTTGCTTTTCCTTTCATCACAGTAGTTAGATTTAAAAAAACATGCATAGACTCTTTCACGACTAGAGTTATTTTATTGAACACTCTATATGCTTTACTAGTTGTGGAATAGCCAAGAAAATTACCTTCATCAAATTTTGAATCAAAATTTCTAAGGTGATCTTTCTTGTTATTTAACATGAAGCATTTACATCTAAATGCATGAAAGTATGATAAATTAGGCTTTCTACCCTTCCATAACTCATAAGGTGTCTTATCTAGTTGTGGCCTAATCAGAACTCGATTAAGAATATACTTCTGCCCAAAGGTATTTTGGCAGATTTCTTTCATTAATCATGGTTCTAACCATCTCTTCTAAGGTTCTAATCTTTCTCTCTACTACACCATTTTTCCCTAGGATTCTAGGAGCTGAAAAGTTATGGTCAATACCATGATCTTTACAATATGAATCAAATAATTCATTCTCAAATTCACCACCATGGTCACTTCTAATAGAGGCGATTGTATAGCTGTGAACTAAAATTTTTGAACCATTAAATCTGGCCAATTAATATGAGCCCAATGGTTCAAATCAGACTTCAAAAGGATATAGAAAATCTAAAAAACTGAATCAAATTAGACTAAACTGGATCCAGAGAACCGAGCCCTAGGACCTAGGCCCAAAACATACGCGTTTCGAACAAACGCATGGGTTTTGCCAAAACGCATGCGTTTTGATTCTTAGGATTTCTAGCATGAATTTCTATAAATTCAAACTTTCATAACTGTTTTAGGATGAATTTTTTCATCCATTCTATTCACCTTTCAGACACACTCAAACTCATTTTCCTGGCTCTTAGACACTTCTAAACACCACAATTTTCACTAAGTTGAATCAAAATACCTGTAATCTCCAAAATTCATCGAAAGCACTTGTTCAACAGTCAGTCCACCAATTCAATTTCTATAGTCTTAGTTCAGATAGACATACATCAGTCCTCTCTAAACACAACAGAGACTCATTTCAGTTTCATCAAACCTTCCAACAAACCGATTCCTAATTCTCAAAAATAAAAGGTAAATTGGGTATGATATTCTCTTTCCCATTTTCTTATTGTTTCTGAATTAATTAAGCCCTTTAAATATGAATTAAGGCATGTTTTATTAAAACTTCATTTTTCATAAAACTGAGTTGAAATAAGCCCTAAAATGAACTGAGGCAATTATTTCAGATCAAAATAATTTCTATTAATCAAATCTAAAATGATTAATAGTCTATCCGGTTAACAATTTTATTAATTAAAATTTGTTAGCTTATGAACACACTACCAAACCACCCACTCTGTTATTAGAACCAGCTCCACCCTTCACAAGAAGGGAGAATGGCATGGGGTTTGATTTCCGTTCAACGTGATACGTCGGTAAGCCTTCTAATGGCTTCAACTCCAAAACTAGTTTTCCTTTATTTTTCTTCTTATTTGTTTTATTATTTCAGTTTTTAGCTCATTTATTATAATTATTTATTCAATCTATTGTATTTACAATTAATTACATTATTGTTGCAATTTCAACTGAGGATTTGTATTAGGGAATGTGTGCTCTTCCCAAATCTGAGGACTAGAGAGGGGATCCCCTAATTTTAGTTTTTTTGTGATGTAATATAATTTTACTATTTTCTTTCAGGATGTGTGCCTTCTTTATAACCTGAAATGGGCTAGAGGAAGGACCTCTGATATATTTCATGCTTTTACTGCTTTATGGTTTACCATGCATAATAACTTTCCATGATTATCTGTTCATGCACCACGTAATATGTCATGCATATATGAAACTATATTTTTAACTAAAATCACTTTTCTTAAAGCCAAAAGTTGTTATTAAAAATAGTTAAACTATTTTTTCTAAAATTATTTTAATCAGGTCATGAATCACTGAACCCCACTTTGGTTCGGGGGCCAAACCTTTTCTGAAATTAGGTGAACATTTAGATTTCCTAAAATGGAGTTAATTCAAATTGGTTTCTCAATCACCATATAAAACCATTTTTTCTTAAAAATTAGGTGGCGACTCTGAACACTCTACGCACTACCTACACACCAACAAACACATGTGGATGCAGAAATGTGGGACTTGTCCACAACCACAGCTCCATGTGCAATCCGACCCCTCGTGGTTGGTTTCCTCGTGCCATAAACTCGAAGGCATACTAGAAAATCCTACGGGCTCCAGGCGAGGCCTCATAGCTGGCGACTTCATTGGGGACGTTTGGAAAACTGACATAAAAACTTAAGTCGATTATTTTCTGATAAAACAATCTTTTGGCTTAAGACTCTATGAAAGTAGATTTTCATGCATCACTTCACATGATCCTTAATTCTAGGAAAACCCTGATAGAGAGTAACATCGAGTGAGCATCCTTCCTTAAGACTGCTTCACTGATAGTGAAATCATCCAACCCTTAAACGCACCCTCTAATCCTTTCAGTTGGGATAACGAGGTCGTATGTACTGCTGAACCCACGTGAGCCATCTTGGTTCACATGTGGTTAGGTATATCGCACCTTTAGTCATTAGGGAACCTTTAAACCACCAATCTCTCATTTGATGATTAGTGTTGACCCTAAGGCCCATGTACCCTAAAGAATATGATTATTAACTTTCATCATGAAATCTTTTTCATTCATGCATACATGCATGCATGCATCATGACATCCAAAACATTGAAAATTGGACAAAGTGAACTATTCTACACTAAAATTCTATAAAACACATAGCTTTTTCATACCAAATTGCCTGCTACTATCCTTATCCTTTTCAAAAAGCTGATACCCTATCTTTTCTATAATCCCAAAGGTCCCCATGTCAATTTGAGATATCCCAGATGCTGCTAATGCCACTGCACTCAATGCTACTGTTACTGCTCTACCTGCTGACATTGCTGGAAAGTTAGCTGAAATCTTGAAAAAGAAAAAGGAGGCTATGAAAACTCAATAAGTGACCCTCTCGGTAATGATGCAAGCACAAGAACATACCATTATAGGTAAGGTCCAAGTCACACTGACTCAAGTTGGGATCCAACCCTTCTACCTCTTCCAACTCTGGCAATGAAGTTTTAGCAGATGAAGTCAATGTCCTAAATCCATAAACTGGGTGTGGAAATAGCACCGCAGCTACCGCTACTGCGGATCCTTTACCAAAAGGGGGTTGTAGATCATCCACTCCTTAAGACTATGGCTGAAAAGTATGAGGAAAGAGAAAAGACTTTGAAAGCCCTGAAAAAGAAGGAGAATGCCCTTGATATGAAAGCACTGAGTCCCTTCCCAAATGCCAGGCTTCTGCCCAAGTTCTAGATGATGAATTTTGAGAAACTTGATGGTACTACCTGCCCCAACACTCATATGAGAATATATGATGGTACTTTACGCCCCTTGGGTGTGGAAAGCGAGCTCCTTGCTCAGTTGTTCCAACAGTCGCTTACTGGTGCGACTCTAATTTGGTTCATTCAACTACATGACTCTAAGAAACTAATCTAAGAGTCAATTTTTACTGAATTTGTAAAATAATATTCTTATAATCAAGAGATTGATTTTAAGAAAAGAGATCTTGAAATAAAAAAAACAATTGCCAAAAGAAACATTTTCTACTTTTATCACTAGATGGAGGAAGAAGGCCTCTCAAATAGTAAATAAATCATCGGAATCTAAAAATATTGACATCATTGTCAAGAATTTGCTACCTTTATACCGAGATAAATTGATAACACAATACATTCCTGACTTCTAAGCACTTGTGAATGTTGGCACTCACCTAGAAGATGGGGTTGAATCTGGCCTCATCAAGGATGAAACTCAGACCACATCCTCCCGATTCAAGAAAACTAATAGTACTTAGAAAGAGGGAGGAGTTAATACAATCTCAGTCTGCAAACCCTTTCAGATCAAATAAAAGGAATTCACCACTTTAAGGGGATTAACACTGAGCTATCTCCTAAAGCAATGTTTGGAAAAGGGTGCATTCGAACCATTGGAGCCCAAACCTATCCCTAATCCATTGCAAAAGAATTTCAACATGTCTGAAAGGTGTGACTACCATCAAGGGCCAGGCCACAAAACTGATGACTGCAAGGGCCTTATACACAAGATATAAGATCTCATTGATGCTAAGGATCTCTTATTGCCTACTGTAAACATTGGGATAAATCCCCTCCCAAAGCACAATGTAAATGTGATACTTAATGAATTTGTGGAAAGGTATCCTTTGCACCTTATCACTGATGTTGTGCTCTTGAGAAATTCTCATTACATCGGAGGAGACCATTCTTCTTTTGAAAGGTCCCTTTCGCTAAATTGCTCACTTCCTGTTGACCAACCTTCTTTAGGGAGGTCAATTCATAATGACTATTGTTGTGTTATCATTAATCTGAGACATTTGGGTGAAGAAATATATGCCATTACCAAAAGTGGTAGGATCACTCAAGCACCTATTTCTTCTCCATCTATAAGTGAACTAGTGGCTCAATCCAAAAGGACTTCTGACCCTGAAGATGATCTTATACTCAAATAGCTCAAAAAGAAACAGGCAGACATTTCCATCTAGAGTCTACTTATGACTTCTTATCCTTATCACAAAGCTCTTTGTAAGGCATTGAGTCAATGCCAGACTACAATAGACATCTCTCTTGAAGCTCTAGTTGCTTCCATTACCAGTGCTATTAAAGGGGTATCTATTTCCTTTACTGACAATGAGATCCTATCTGGTGGACCATATAATGATGCCCTTTACATCACCATCATCACTAGGGATAAAATTTTCCCTATGACTCTAGTTAATAATGGTTCAACACTCAATGTTTGCCCCCTTAAAGTAGTAAGCTACTTGGGGTTAAGTGCCACTGATTACCCCTTCTGATCAAATTGTACGGGCTTATGACAACTCCAAGAGAGAAGTTCTAAGGGTGGCGACTCTAACTGTCACGATGGGCCCTACCACTTTTAAGGTGCCATTCCAAGTTATTGGTGTACCATAATGTTTCAACTTACTTTTGAGTAGGCTTTGGATTCATCAGGCTAAGTTGTACCATCGACTCTGCATCAAAGGGTTAAATTCCCACTGAAAAATGAAATTGTCACCACTGTCCAAAAAATTTAAAGTCCCAAACATAGTCCCCATCTTCGAAATCCAGCCCGAGCTATCAGTATATCCTTCATCCGGCTTCTTGTTTATCCAATTCATCCATACAACTGAGAATTTAAAAGAGGCGATTGCTCTAGACATCGACCCGTACTGCAACCCAATGATTGAGAACACCATGAAGCACATGGCCTACTTTCCTGGTCTGGTCCATGGGAAAAATTAACAAGGAGTTGAGTCCTTCAATAACTTCAAATTTTCTACTCCTCCTTTCGACTTAGGTTACAATCAAATATATGATGAGATTGAGGAAGAGAAAGCTAAAGCCAAAGAAAGATATGCAATTACTAAGCAAGGAGGAGAAACATACATCCTCATTAGGCATTTTTTTCAAACCTTTGAATGGGTATTTTGTCAAAGAAGGAGAGATAGTACCTTAATGTGCTTTTCTTGAACCATGGATCTGTCCCGTGATTAGCATTAGAATTCCTGGTTTCAAGCTCTTTGTTGAGGTGAAATTGACTGATGAAGACTGCCAGCCTATCTACTTTTTGGGCAATGATTAAAAGGAAAACATGGAAGCTGGTTAGTTTGATGAGATTACTGTCCTGACCAATAAGGAGGAAAAATTTGAC
>CAOJBK010402198.1:0-20052 GCA_948294925.1 Codiaeum variegatum | reverse complement strand
TAATAATAAGTCTAATTTATACACACACACACACACACACACACACACACACACAAATATATATATATATATATATATATATATATATATATATATATATATATATATATATATATATATATGGATTTAAATATTAAATTTTAGTGTATTTTATATAAATATTAATTAATATTATATACAACTTTAATTAATATATATTGGGGCTAAAGTTTGTATTTTAAATATTTTATATGTATCATTTAATTAATACTATAAATATATAATATTATGATAATATTTGGTTCCGTATCAGTATTTTCACATAAATACAATAAAGTTTAATTCGATACGATTCTCGGTTTGGACATGAGTTAAGAACTAATAATGTACTAAATAAAAAATTTGGGTACAATTTGGTATAATTGTCTGCTAAAATACCCAAAATCTTCTATATATACTTTACTAAAGCAGAAGCCACTACAAAAAAATTTTACTGCTCAGTTTCCTTCATAAAAAAAATTCCCTCCCAACAAAATTTAAATGTTATTTTATTTTAACAAATTCAAAACTATATTTAAAGAAAAGAAAAATAATAGTAAAAATCTATCTATAATAATAAAAATAGTAATTGATTCTAATTATCTCTACAATTTCATAATATGATAATATTTAACATTAAAAATTGATTAACAAATATGGTAAAATAAATAATTCTCTAAATCTTATACTATCTAATGTGAATTCAAATTTTAAAATTATATTTAAAGAAAAAAAAAGAAAGATAATAATGATAAAAAAATCTATCTATAAATGTTGATGAATAAATATAGTAATATTTAACAATGAAAATTAATTAACAAATATGGTAAAATAAATTATTTTCTTTTTTTTTAAATGGTAAAATGAATAATTTTATAAATCTTATAATTCCTCATATGAATTCCAATAAAATTATATTTAAATGGAGAAAAAAAAAAGAAAGATAATAATAAAAATCTATGTATAAAGATTGATGAATAAATATGGTGATATTTAACCATAAAAATTGATAATTAAATATAATAAAAAAATCTTTATATCTTATGTCACATCTGTAAAATCTTACATGGTTCTTGGACCATGCAACTGTGTGTTCAAAATGGCCCATATTTAATTTTAAAAAATGCATTAAAACTCTAAAAAAATGCATGTGCATTCACACTAATTACCACAATTAACTTCTTCATGTCAACAAGGGTTGTTGGCATGGAAATAGGTGTCTTAAATTTACATTTAGCTGTAGGCATATGGTTTGACTGGAAAAAAAAGTTGTAGGCATAGGCTTTGATTACCTTCTCCAATTTTTCCGCCACCATCGTAGTTATTGCAAAAACTATTTTTTATTGGTTTCGTCAATTCATCCACGACCATTAGCGAATAGAATAGAAAAATTGAGAAATATCATTGTTTGTATACAAAAAAAAATCAAGAAAATCTAAACAATAGATAATTATATAAATTTGATTATGCATTGAACTATATATAAATAAAAAATTCATGGTAGCAATTTCATAATGGTATAAAACTAAATTTAATTAGATTTTAAAATATTAATTGATATTTAACTTGTAAATGATTACATAGTGAAGAGAATCAAATAATTTATAATAATGAAATTGTTTACTTATTGAATTTAAAGCTATTTTTTATTTGAATTTGAATCTATTATCAAATAATCATTTTTTGTTCTCTTTCGATTTAAATTCAATAAATTTTCAATTTCTAATATATTTAGATTCAAAATGGTATTATCTCAAAAAAAAAAAAAAGAAATTCAAGCATGAAAATCCCATTCATGGCAAAAGTAAAATTAAAAAACAAAAAAAAAAAAAAA
Organism: Codiaeum variegatum; assembly: GCA_948294925.1. Lineage (NCBI taxonomy): Eukaryota > Viridiplantae > Streptophyta > Magnoliopsida > Malpighiales > Euphorbiaceae > Codiaeum > Codiaeum variegatum. The sequence continues at coordinate 18,200 of CAOJBK010402198.1, read as the reverse complement.
ACAAAAAAGGTTTCTCACATGTAGAGAAAACTTATTGTCGTTGAGCTAAAGCCAAAGGATTGTGAACTTGTCTGAGTTTCAATTTTGCAACCATCCATGTGTATCTATCTTTAAAAAATTTAGAGAATCATATTCTAGATTTTTAGATTCATAAAAATTGACTTAAAAGGAGAGAAGGGAGAGGCATTGAGAGAGGAGATGTGAAGAATTGAAAGTGGCTTTAGGTAAATAGAGAAAGAAAAGAGAGTGTGTTTTGAATCTTTCAATTTTTTTTATTATCACATGTGGACCTTGGACCACATAGCTGTATACTTTAGGGACTATACAAGACCATCTCTGTCACTTCATATAAATTTCAAAGTTATAAAATTATATTTAAAGAAAAAAAAATAAGTTGATAAACAAACATGATAAAAGTAATAATTTTCTAGATCTTATGATATCTCATATAAATTTCAAATTTAAAACTATATTTAAATTAAAAAAAAAAAAGATAAATGTAAGAATACTATTAATAAATAATAAGTAGAACTATAAATTTGGTATCTCAACTTTTTAATTTTGACTAAAATGGTGTCTCAACCGGTTTTTTTATTTTATTTTAAATCAATGTCTCAACTATTTTAAATGGTTCTAATTTAGTGATTTTGATCGATTTACCCATTGTCGGGTACTTTTTCAATATTTCATGGGTTTAAAAGTGATGATAAAACATGTTACATCAAAGTCATTGATATTCTTAAAATTATTTCATAATTGATTTTAGAATATATCCATAATAAAGTAAAATTATATTAATAATGTCTGGAGAATGATCATTAAAGAAAACTCTCTGAACGAGAGAGCATGTTTCCCTCTCATATGGTGAGAGTTTTGTCTTCCTAAATTCATTATTTTCCTTTGTCTATTTCTTCATTGTTTACTAATGGAACGTAAACTAGCCAACCTGACATTAACAGATGAGAGTGAGGATTTGTTGCTAAAAGGATGTAATACGGAGGAAGTGTTGGAAGATTCAAAGTACTGTTTGATTGATAGGTTCTTGACATATATAAGGGTGAATTTCAGTGATATGTATGCCTGGGTTGTATGGAAGCCAAGCAAGGGAGTTTGTATGTAAGAATTGACGGATGACATGTATCTGTTTAAATTTTTCTCAAAATATGATTTGGAGAAGGTTATCCGTTTGATAATCACCTCCTGTTAACATACAAGTTGCAACAAGGGGTAAAGCCAAATGTGGAGGAGTTTATGTGGACTTTTGGGTCCAAATTCATGATTTATTGATAGGTTTTATTTCAGAAGCAGTGGGATGACAATTGGAAAACTATATTGGGAGGTTTATTGAGTATGATACTGAAGGTAACAAAGGCTTTTAGAGGACTTATATGAGGGTTCGAGCTCACTTAGATGTTCGTTAACCACTAAGGAGATGGAAACAAGTTTGGAAGCTAAGAGGGAAAGGTGCTATAATTAATTTCAAATATGAAAGATTAAATTTTTTTTTTGCTTGTGGGCATTTGGGTCACATTGAGAAGTTTTGTGATGTGTTGCGAGCTAACCAAGTTGTTCCGCTTGAATGGGGTAATTGGTTGAAAGCCACCGGGAGGAGGAATGGGGTTGGCGATGTTAGCTGTTGGATGAGAAATGAGAAAGGGGAAGAAATTCAAAATTTAAACAATCAACATGAGATAAGGGATAGGATTTTTAGGTCTAAAGATTATAGGAGCTAATGATCGGATAAGGAATAAGGGAAAATCCATTGCCATATCCGGAGATGGTCTGGCTGAGGAAAGGAATAATGGGGTATTAATATCATGTGTTAGTCACGTGAGCCCTTTTGAAGTAAAAAATGGGGACGTTTTGAGTAGAGATGTTGTTTTACTAGAAGGGGAAAATAGTGGCCTTTTGGGGAATGAAAATTTGGAATTGGAATTATCTGAGCGGAAACTATGTCGTGAAGGCTTAAGGGTAAAGGGTGTTTTATCAGTTCATGATTATTAAATGGCCATTGATCGTGTTCAAGGGGGGGGGGTGAAAAATTTCAAACGGGCAGGGGACTCATCTTTTTCGTTATTGGATAATGACTCTCCTACGATTAATAATGTATCGACGATGCCTGTTAATAAGGGTCGTCGGGAGCCAAGAATGCATTAGTATGGAACTGCTAGGGTTCAGGTCAACCCCGAGCAGTTCAGAATCTGTGTGAGTTAATACGAACTCACAAGCCTTCGATCATTTTTCTTATCGAAACGATCTCGTTTGCTAGTTGAATTGAAGAACTAAAGGTGAGAATGAGCTTTGAAGGAAATTTTATGTTAGAAAGAAGAGGAAGAGGGGGTCGGTTAGTGCTGCTATGGAAGAAACTGATTGTATGTAATGTTCTCAGGTTCTCTAACCATTTCATAGATGTGTAGGTTCATGAACCAAACCAAGACCCTTGGCGCTTTACCGGTTATCATGGTCCATCAGAAATGGGAAGAAGAAAGGAAGCTTGGTAGATCCTTCGTTCGTTGTCTACTGCTTCAGTTTTGCCATAGGTAATAAGTGGGAACTTTAATGATTTATTATCAATAAATGAGAAAGAAAGAGGCAGTGAATGTCCAAATTGGTAATTTTGAACTATTTGTTAAGTGAGATTGCTCTTCAAGGATACAGATATACAGGTGAGAAGAGTTAGGGAACTCAATCTTGGGTTAAAGAGAAATTGTACAGAGCTTTTTGCTTTGATTGATTGGCTACAACATTTCCCAAACTATAAGCTTTCGAACCTTATTTCTTCTACCTTTGATCACTATCATTTATTACTTGAGATGCATGTTGAAACTAATTTCAAAAAATAGTATCACTTTTGGTTTGAAAATTTGTGGCTTCATGAGGATGAGTTTGTTGCTAATTTTCCTGGGTGATGGGCTAATTCTTATGGGGTGGAATTTGTGTATAAATTGAGTAAATGTTTAGCATAAATGAAAGGGTGGAGTAGGCAGTATATGTAGAAGTTTAGGACTGATATTAGGAATAGCCAAAAGAAGCTGTTGGCACTTAGGGAGATAGATGATTTGGGGTCGATAGGTCCATTTTTTAAAGAAAAGAAGTGGTTGTCTCATTTACTTGAGCAAGAAGAACGATATTGGAAACAAAGAGCAAAAGCGTTTTGGTTAAGGGAGGGCGATATGAATACTAGGTATTTTCATGCTTGAGCTTCTACAAGGCAGAAGGGGAATAAAATTAATTTTTTGTGGGATGATAAGGGTGACAAAGGTTTTCTTCCTTAGCGGGTCGGTAAAACGGTCAATCTTTCGGTTCATTAAAGATAAATTGTGGTAAAAAAAATTAAGAGTTGGCATAAAAAGATTTTGTCTAAAGCGGGGAGAGAGGTCTTGGTTAAGTCGGTTGCTCAAGCAATTCCAACTTATTGAATGAGTGTCTACTTATTACTTGTGTCAGTCTGTGAGGAACTCCAGAGAATGCTCAATTCTTTTTGGTGGGGAGCAAACAGCAAGGGTGTTAGGGGTGTCAATTGGATGATGTGGGATAGGTTGTGTCTTAAGAAGGAAGAGGGCGGAATGGGGTTCTGAGATTTTTAGGATTTTAATTTTACTCTTCTCTCCAAATAGGGATGACATCTTTTGAAAAATCCAAATTCTCTTGTAGCATAGGTCTTTAAAGCAAATGTTTTCCCAGGGAGTCTTTTTTTGAAAGCTTAGTTAGGTAACAATCCTAATTACATTTGGAGGAGTATTTGGACTATGAAAGATGTTATTTATTTGGATAGTAGATGAAGAGTGGGGAATGGTAAGGACATTAGAGTGTGGGGGGATCCATGGGTTAAGGGTAGGCCAAACTTTAGGGTAAAATCTCCTTGCGTGTCGGGTTGTGAGGATCTTAAGGTTTCTAATATCATTTCTAAGGGGGAAAGGAGATGGGATGAGGGTGTTATAAGGAATTTAGTGAATGATGATGATGGTAAAGCTATTTTGATTATGTATCTTCCTACTTCAAATAGGGAGGATTGTCTCTTGTGGCATCATTCAAAAAATGAGGATTATTTGGTTAAATCAGGTTATGGAGTAGTTAGGGAAGTGAGAGTTAAGGGAGAAGGAGTGGTGGAGAAATTAGCTTAGAAAAAACTTTGGAACCTTGAACTTCCACTCACAATTAAAAATTTTATTTGGAGAGTTTGTAAAAATGTTTTACCCATTAGAATCAAGCTTATTGATAGAGGCATCCAAGTTCAACTGTCTTGTATCTTTTGTGGGGAAGGCGTTGAACAGCTTTACCATGTATTTGTTGAATGTGATTTTGCAAAAAAAAAAGTTTAGATTTGGCAAATGTCTCGATTGATGATATTGGTTTGCAAGCTTTTAATGAGTGGTTATTGAATTAATGGAGACTAAACATCATGATGATTATGTAAACTAGTTGTCATTTTTTATTGTATTTGGACTGAAAGAAATTCAAGATTTTGGAGTGGTAAACGCATGGAACCTCAAGTTGCCATACACTTGACTACACAATTTTTCCAAACTTGGCAGTTAGCTCGATATGGTGGTACAAAGAGGAGGCAACAGTGTCACTCACTGCTGCACACTGACAACAACACGGAGGATGGGACAGCAGCTTAGCAACAATCTGTTCATTGGATTCGACTGATTATTGGTGCATATAAATGTAATCTTGATGCATGTATTATTCCGAGTTAAAGTCATATTGGGTTGGGCATGATTTTACACGAACACTATGGTCAATTTATTGCTTGTAAAATGGTTTTAAAGCATTCACAGGTTCAGTAAAAGAAGCTGAAGGAATCGGTTTGGTTGAAGCTATGGCATGGACTCACCAAATGGGTTATCAACACATGGTTTTTGAACTTGATGCAAATATGATGGTAGAAGCTTTTAACAATAAACTTTATGATTTTTCAGATTTTGGTTTGATTATTCAGGATTCTATTAGTTTTTTTTAAGCAACAAATATTACTCTATTTCAGTTTGTAAAGTGACAAGCGAATGCCCCGACTCATCTCTTAGTCAGGGAGGCTCATTTCAAAGCTTGTCACTCAGTATTGTTTAATTTGACTTCATTTCTTATAAACTTTGTATATTTGGATGCTTTCCCTTAATGATAGTTTAATTCTTTATGTTTCAAAAAAAAAAATCTATAAAATTAATTATATAAATTTTTAAATTTTTATATATCAACCCATCTAATTAGATTTGAAAAATTATAAAAATTAAAATTTAAGATAAAGTTTTTTTTAATGAATCAATGATATTTTTAAATTTAAATTTTAATAACTCTTATAAATATTTTTTAAAGCTTAAATAAATATTTTTATAATATAAATAATTAAATTAATATTATATTATAATAAAATAAAATCAACAATTCCACTATATCACACTATGTAGTCTGATATTAAATAGATATTATATTATAATAAAATAAAATCAACAATCCTGCAATGTGATGCTGTGTAAGCTAGTTTTCACAATAGAGTAAAAACCGTTCAGTTATTCGGTTCAATTCAGATTCCAAACTGAGCCCTACTCACACATGCTCATAATATGAAATTTCGAAGCCAAAGGCTGAGGGAAAGCCACTGAAAATTCTGGACTGCCAGAAAAGGGGTAAGGGCGGACGAAAAACAGAGAGGGGGGAGGGGCAGACAGAACAAACGACACGGGAGAAGAAGGAAACTCTTGTTTGAAGAGATACTCAATAACGCCGGCGGAAAAGGTGGAACGCCATGAACTAGGTGGCTGGGGCTTCGCTGGAATTGAATCGGTGCCGGCAGAGGAGAAAGGAGACGGTGACGGTGGCTAGGGTTAGACAGAGACGCCATCTCGTATAAGAAGGTAAAAAACCAAAGACAAAAACTTCAGTCTTCATCTCCAGCTGTGAGAGTGTAGAAACGCGCGGGCCCAAAAATTTTGTGCTTTTTTCGCAAACAAAAACCAAAAGCCAGTGAGTCTCTCTATCTCTGACACTCTCATACGCGCATGGCCTCTTTGAATTCAGCTGTAATTAGAGACTTTGCTGTTACACACAATCCCCATTATTGAATTTTAGCGGCAGAAAATTTACTTTTTCGTTTATCTGGTATGGTCTCACTCTCCGGCTATTATTTATTTATTTGCTTGCTTACTCTTTAATTCTGAAGAGATTAGGGTTAAATCTGTAAAGAATATTTGTTAAATTTGTGGGGTTTTCATGTTGGAGGGGTTTTTAGGTTATTAATGCTGAAAATTATATTTAGGTTAGTGTTTTAGTTTTTTGGGAAGTTAAAAACTGGTTTTCGTTTTTTTTTTTTCTTTTGAAGAATTCAAAACATATCCACTTTGTGTAAATGTGATTTGCTGCATATGTTTGCTCTTTTTTTTACCCTCTGCGTGAGGTTTTGATTTCCAACTTCAAAACTCAGGCTGAATCAACTTAAGATAGGTAGATGATGAGTCTTTTATTTTGTTCGTTAATTTTCCACATGAAAGGTTTTGCACCAAGTCTTTCTGATAGCCTTAATGGTAAAGTAGCTTGTTAGTTATGACAGTTTCAAAAGAATGCTGGATGGTGACACAGACATTGCTATTTGAGGCATATTGAATTAAAGGCCACTCACTCTGGCTTACTAACCCAAATCAATGAGTTGATCAAAAGACATTGTGGATATGGCTCTTGCTCCCTCAATTTGTTTGAGGGGGCATGATATTCAATTATCAAATAATTATGTTTGGGTTCAGGGTCTCGGCAAGTCAGCCAAAGATCAGGTGTCTAAAGAGTTAATCTTTTTACCCATGTTGAAATATGTTGGAAGAATAAGTGTAACATATATTTGAAACATGCTTTCTTGTTTTTGGGATTATATCTTTAACTGAACTTATAAAATGTGATAGTTTGCCTGCTTCAACTGCGTTTCTATGTGTTTGTGGGGGGTCATTTTGTCTTTGTTTGTGCCTTTTTGTTATATGAACATGCTAATAAGGGTGATTTTTGTTGGTTTCTAGTTGGTCTCTGAGGCATGCTATATTACTGAATGGCGAACAACCCTCCATATACCAGCATACAGGGCATTTTGTTATAGAGAAAAAAAAATTATAATTTTGATATGTCTTAAATTGCCTGCTGGCTTTTCATTGTTCTTGGGAACTTGCTTTTTTATGTGCTAGTCTTTACTGTTGTGGTATTCACGCCTCTACTTTTTTGGTTTATTGGGTATTCCATGCACCGTAGTTATGCTTGCAATTGGGACACTATAGGGCTGTAACGGACACAGTTATTTAGTTTCCATGTATATTCTTTGCATTTATCTCTGTCCAAACTCCAGAAAGGTTTTTTTTTTTCTTCGGTAAACATCTTTTAGGATGATAAATTTAACTCTTGTATTCACATAATTATGTATTGCTGAATAGTGGATAAGCCCACTTCATTAGCAATGTTTAACCTTATGTCTGTGCTTTTTACTTGTTAACTTCTCCCATTCAGTTTGAGTTTTGAGATTTTGCCGTAACTGCCATTTGCCTTGAAGATTTATTCTTACATTTAGATGACAAGAATCTTGGCTTCTACTACTTGCTTTGCATTGAAGTCCATGGGCCCGTACACAATTGGGCTTATAAATGGGCATGTGTTAGAACTCACTTGCACAAAATCAACTGGCTTGTACTAAGTCTAACACCTACTCATTTATAAGCCCTTTCTTTATTTTGTAATCTTTCAACGTGAGATTGATTTCCCAACACTTTGAAACTGCTTATGCCAGTGACAGCCTTCATCGCTTACTAATCATCAATCTATATATATATTTTTGTCTTCAGCCGCCACCAGTTGGCTCTATGGAGCCTCCCCGGAATTATGTTCCATCCATACCTGTTCGAGTAATGTTTCTCATCAATCAACATTTTTGTAGCATCTTATCCAATTGCTTAAATCAGACTTTTGAGAAAATATTTTAACTCAATTGTTATTGCAGTTCCGACCAGTTGTTCCTGCACAGCAACCACAGCAGTTCATTCCTATATCTGCTCCGCATTTTCAGCCTGTTGGCCGAGGTGTCCCTTTGATGAATGCTGGATTGCCTTCACAACATCCTCAGCCCCAGTTTCCTCAATCAGTGCAGCAGTTACCAGCAAGACCTGGACAACCAGGCCAGGTTCCACCACCACCCCAGGTGATTTCAATGCCTAATGCACAGCCAAATAGGCATGTTACACCTGGATCATCGCTACCTCTACCTAGTGTTCCAACTCCTATCAACTATGCACCTAGTTTAGGTGGCTCTGGTGGACCTCTCTCTTCATCATACAATGTAAGGCATTTGAAATGCCCTAAATAAAAAATTCTGATTGTTTCTGATCTATTGTTAACTTTGTTTGCACTTTTTTTTTTTATTTCCAGTTTGCACCACCATCTTATGGGCAACCACCAGTATCATTTAATACTTTAAATCAGTATCAGCCAATGTCCCAAGTGCATGCACAAAGTATTCCTGCAGGAGGACAACCTGGTTTATCATCTGCAAATCACAGCATTGTTCCTGTTGCTCCTGTGCTGCACAATGGTGAACAATCATCGGTCACCACTGCCAATGTTCTGGTTGGATCATCTATTTCATTTCTTCTTCTCTCTTCTATGTTATTTTTCTACCTAATTTTTGCCCATTTGCTATTTTAATCTTTTAAATTTTCAGGCAACAGGTGTCCAGCCACCAAAGCCTACTGAGGAGATTGCAACAGATTGGAAAGAGCACGTATCTGCTGATGGAAGGAGGTATGTAATTCCAAATTCCTATAGGCATTAGTTGTGAGTCTTTTCCAATGTTACACTATCCTTTTCAATGGATAAGCTTCACAATCCCATATGGATAAATTCATGAGAACTTGCTACTTCATCGTTTAGAGCAAAATTACCTTGGTAGCTTATGCTTGTCTTAGAAGGACATTTTTCTCCGATCTGGAGTATCTTTGCTTTCTGTCCTCTCTCTCTCAAACCTTTTAATGTATATCTATATATAGGTGTGGTCATGGTTTAATATGGGTATTGGTTTGGTTCCTTGGTTCTAGGAACTGGATTTGTACCCCCTCATTAAAGTCAGAATCAATTCGGGAGTTCGAGCTGGTTAGAATTCAAGAGAAAAAGTTTAATTTCATATTAAACTAAAGAAAATGTTAGTTTTTAAAATATTTAAATTAATGCAGCTGTTCTTTTTTACAAATTATTTTAATTGCTAAGAAAATTGTTGTCTTTTCAATTGTTTAGTTGTTAAAAAAATAAAAATAAGTTTGCTGGAAGTGGAAACAAACTGACATGGAAATTTTGGTTCTAAGTTCCACAGTCCAGAAGCTGGAATCAAGCCAGTACCACACTATGTATATATTTAAAGAATATATCGTAATTGTTACATCGAGATTTGAATCATGGACCATTTAAGCTGGTGAGCTGGTATGCAAATGCTGTTCTTTAACAACAGAAAGAAAGATCAAATGAAAAAGAATAGAAGGAATGGAGAGTGAAAAGAATGCCTGTGGAAATGCCTTTTTTGTAGTTTTCATTGTTCTCACAATTGTAGGATGGGAATAGCACTGACACATGACAATTGTTGTAAATTAAATGTAGAATGTAGAGGAACAAAGAGACCATGATGAGATGAAAAAGCTCTTCTTCTCATTCCTGTCTTTCATTTTGCTTCTTCTTTTCCTTACTGCATGAGTGGCCGCTGTGAATGGCCACCTGTTTTCTTGAACTGATAGACATATCATTTCTTTCTTCTTCCAAGGGCACTTTCCTTTCACTTTTGTTTTTACGAGAACCTATATGTTTTTTGCCTTAATATTTATATACAGATCTTTTGAATTCCAAAATCCGGTGTCATCTAGCTATGTCTAAGACCAATGCCTCAAATACTCAGCTATTTTAGATGACTAGCTTCCGTTCTGAATGTGTTGTTGTTTCCCTTTTTAATTAGTTTCATGTTTGTTAGTTGCCATAAGGTTTATGGCTGAATATAAGAATGTCCCTCTAACTATGCTTTTCAACTCTTGTCAATGTAATGTCTTGCTTTCACAATTTCATGAAGCATAGCTATGAATTCCTAAATAATGGTTTTAAGCCTCATATACAGATGGCAGATGAGCTCAAGATGTAGATTACATGCCCACTTGTTAAAACCTTTTTACTCCTCTCACTTCATTTTAAATATTAATTTCTAACCTTGGTAATTAATTGATGTTTATTTTTCTTTGATGCATGGTTTATATTTGAATTGCAATGTTGTTAAATCTACTTCTGTTTGTGTGGTGTTCAGATATTATTATAATAAGAGGACAAGACAATCTAGTTGGGAGAAGCCTGTTGAATTGATGACATCAATTGAGGTGAGGTCATGTTACTTGTATTGTTTTGCCTCTTAAGTTCTTCATACTTTGTGGGTACTGGCTTAAAAATGTTGTGGAATTGTCTGCTTATGAGTGTCAGTCTGCTTATGTGAACCATTTTGTTAGGCTTCCCTACGTTCAAGTTTTTTTTTTGTTATTTGGTGTTCTTCTCTCCCTGCTTGTTAGATCCATGGGTAGATTTCATACAGGTCGAGTGAATGAACCTTGCTGTATTTGTGCATTGTCAATTTCCAGATTCTTTTAAGCAACCACCAGTTTTCAATTTCATATCAAGTTGTTTGTGTAAGATGATTAGATTGTCAAGTATTACTCTTCTCATGTAGTTTGGAATTGAAGCTGTGTCCCTTGATGAGACAAATTGTTTACCTTTGCTTCATCTTTATGTATTAGTACGAAGGATATAGCTATGCTGCTTCTTTTTTCTCCTCTCCATATTCTCTTCTCAAATCCCTTATGACTTTCACCATTGGCAAATATTATCATTTTTTTTTTCTGTTTTTATAATATGTTGTTTCAACAAATGCCTCTGCAACTCTGTAACTTCTTGTTTGCTTTCTAGATTTTCTCTTAAGCAACCACCAGTTGAATTTTTTGTTAAGTTGTTTGTATAAGTTTGTCAAGTAATTCTCTTTACATGTGGTATGGAAAAGAAGTTGTCCCTTGATGAGACGAATTGCTGTGGAGTGTCTTCACTGTTCTCAACTTTGCTTCATCTTTATGTGTTAGTTATTGGAGGATATCATTATGCTGCTTCTTTTTCCTCCTTTACATATTTTTTTTTTCAAATCCCTTGTGGAAATTAATTATGCTTTTCAACAATTTGAAAAATATGATACCGTTTCTATTATTTATATAACTTTTTGTTGCAACAATACCTCTCTTTGCATCTCCATAACTCCATTCCCCTTTTGCTTCTTAACTTTTTCTTGTTTGGATTAGGCTTGGGAAATAGCTATATTTAACCCACTCTTCCTTTCTTTAGATGTGTGTGGTTGTCTATGTGGCACTGATTAAAATTTCAATGATAATCAGGCACCATATTACATCATCAAGTACAGAAAGAATTTCACTCTATTGATTTATGTAGTATGGTAAAATCCTGTTACAATGTTTTGAGCTTGACATATATACTTGTGATATATTTAGATGCTTATATACCGTTACATATTTCCGTTCATTTATTCTCTTGAATTACTGTTTATGTACTTTTCAAGGTACTCTCTTATGGCCAGTATTTCCAAGGAATTATAAAATTTTGCCTCTGCTGATATTTATTCTCATAGTTTTAGTGGTACATGGACTCTTCGATTTCATCTTACCATTCTTGTATATTATACCTTGCGTGACTTCCGTAGCTGCTTGAAAGGTGCATACAGGTACATGCTGTGCAACACTGTTGAGAGGTAGGATATGCTGTGGGTCTTTGCTGCTTGCACTGCCTACTTTGTAGATTGAATGTTAGTAATTTCTGTTATTTATTGATTATTATGTTTTTATTTGCATTGCATTTTGTGTTAATTCCTAATTAATCACCAAATAGGTTACTGCTTGTCATTGTTTGACCATAAACATGTGGATGTTTCTTAGCTGTGTAATATATTATCTGTATTTATTTTTTCAATTTTAAATTGGCCTAATATTTGACACAAAACTAAAAAATGAGGTCCAGAGACCCAAAGGCGCAACATTTTGGTAAATTATCAATTTTAGATTATACTTTTAGTTTTATTCATCCTTAACCTTCTATATTAATAACAATTTTAGAAATATCCTTAAATTATTATAATAATATTACTTTTATTAATACAGCCCAATTTCTTTTTTAATGACATTCAACGTCTTCTTTTTCTGTCACTCCTCTCTCTTTTCACCACTACCACGGCATGAAATCCCAGCAGTGAATTTAACACAAAATGAAGATGATGTGGAGAAAAGTTGTTATTCACGACATAGAGAGGCTATATTTTGGATTAGAATACACTCTGCAATGAACAAAATGTCGTAATTTGAGCATATTGTGTAGCGTATACTGAGACCCAAGGGAACTGATGAGTGAGTTATCTGGTCTTAGATTGAGCAAATTGAGAAAACAGAGCTAAATTTGGATCTGCAGTCCCTGGCAATTGAGCAGAGTTGTAAGAGTCTATGAAGGTTGGGAAAAGAGAAGAAGGCTTAAATCTCTTATTTATTGAAAAGAATATTTTATTTGGTGGGAATAAAAATCAATATTATTGTTATGTTTGAATAAAATGCCTAAAATTGCTACAAGGTGAAAGGTTGAGTGTACATTGAGGAAATTAAAAGGTTTGGCTAGAAATTGATGATTCATGCAAAGGATGTGGCTTTTCTTGGTCCCTAGGCCTTTCAAATTTTTGTTCTGACCAGGCATTAGACGTTACTATTTGATATCTTGAGCTCCTAGGGCATAAATATATTTGGTTTCTAGTCTTGTATTAGTGCAACTTACTTTACTTGGAGCTTCTTTCTTTCTTCTAATTGTATACTGTGCGCGTAAATAGTTTATGTAATGAGTTTAATGTACCTTCTGAAGTTCCATGATTGTAATTCCTTGTCACCTTTAGCAGTGGCTCTTGCATAAAGAAGAATCATATCTGCAAACTAAATATAGGCAAGTGAATATTATATAGTATGCTGTTTAGGAACAAAGGACTTGTGGTGGGCTTGAATTATGGAAAGGCTGTAGTCAATCTTCACTTTCTAAGTTTCTGCAAACAAGTTGTGAGAACTTCATACAAACCTAAGACTATTGTTGAGAAGGAATTTTTCTCCTTTGACTTTTCCCTATTCTCTGGAATTTGTAGTTTGTAGATATCCTGATAGTCTAGTTTGCTTTACAATTCCTATTGAATGATTGGATATTTTAGAAACTTTAATGCACAAGATGCTGTCAACTTTCAAATGTTTGTTCACTGTTGTAAAAATTGCGGATTTTTTTTTAAAATTATTTATATTCTATACAAATATTCCAATTCTTCTACATGTGCATGCTGGCTATGTTCTGATGGTTTTGTTAATATTCCTGGAACATGTTGCTGTATAGAACTTGTTTAGTATATTTTTATTTTCAGATTTCAGATAGAGTTTCTTTTTTCTTATTCTGCTTTTATCATGACAGAGAGCAGATGCATCAACTGACTGGAAGGAATTTACGAGTCCTGATGGAAGAAAGTGTGTAACTCACTCTCTCTAAGCACTTTATTCACACTCTTGTAATATCTGGAGGGTGTTCTTTTTCCTGGCAATCTCTTATTATGTACCATTATTCTTTTTGTTTATAAATCTCCTCTAGGTATTACTACAACAAGGTCACCAAGCAGTCAAAATGGGAAATCCCTGACGAATTGAAGGTTTCCATCCATAGACCTGTTTATAGGTCATTTATATTTGCTATAATATGCTTATTTTGTGGGGTTCTCGTATTAACTATATCTTTAACGTGTCTTCAAGTTGGCACGTGAACGAGTCGAAAAGGCATCTGTAGTCGAAACACCTGCAGAAACTATAGCAAATTCTCATGTTGGAGCTCCTGCTCCTCCGTATGTGGATGACACGCCATCTGATGCTGATACTTCACCTGTCATAGCTCAAGGGGCACCCTCAAGCCCAGTTTTTGTAACCCCCATTGCTGCTGGTGGTGGTAATTTGCAATCTGAGTCAGCTTCTATGACAAGCAATGCAGATGGAGACCAGATAACTGAGAATCCAGTTTCTGCTGTTTCGGGAAGTTCTGAAGTCACTGCTGCGGGGTTGGATATCAGAATAGCTCCAGTGTATTTAATTCCTGAAATTTGCTTTTTCGTTTATTATTATAATTGCTTTAGAGGTGTAATGTAGCTTATATTTTATGCTCTAAAATTCTTAGGAACAACTCCAGCAACTTTTCAGCTCAAGATAATACTAGTCCTGCAGACAAAGCCCCTGATCAAGATAAAGAGGTAGTTGCTGTCTCTTAGTCTGGTAAAGCGGTAATATATTCTTGACCTGCTTTACTAACAACTTGATGGGGTTAATGTTTCACAGGAAGGTAAAAAAGATGTGGTAAAAAGTGAAAAAGTTGATTATATTACATTGGAAGAAAAAGCAGTTGGTCAGGAGCCTTTGACATATGCTGATAAACTGGTAAGCTGTAGTAGTAGTCGCATTCATGTCTTTTATCCTACTTTTTTGCTTACTGACATTTTGTTCTAAACTCTACCTTTTCCTACCTTAGGAGGCGAAGAATGCTTTCAAAGCACTTTTGGAATCTGCAAATGTTGGATCTGACTGGACATGGGACCAGGTAGTTTAACACACCATTTGTAAATTTTTATTCCACTTGGTCACCTTACTATAAAGCTGATCATATCAGGCAATGAGAGGAATAATTAATGATAGAAGATATGGTGCACTGAGAACTCTTGGAGAGCGGAAACAAGCATTTAATGAGGTAATATCTACACATGGTGTTCTTTTAACTTTATGTGGCTGAATCTGGTGCTTTTCATACAAATTTAGAGTCCACTTCTCTCTTTAATGCTTTCTGAAACCAGCTGGTTCATCATGAACTTTTCACTTAACTATATGGTAACTTAATATTTCAGTTTTTGGGTCAAAAGAGAAAGCAGGAAGCTGAGGAAAGGCGGATTAAGCAGAAAAAAGCAAGGGAAGATTTTAAGAAAATGCTAGAAGTAAGCTGCTTCTATTTCTTCTATCAATTACATATGGTTCATGTCAGTGGCAGAGCCAAGACCCTAAGTTGTTTTTTTTTGAAGGGGGTGGTCTTTTTTTTCCCCCCTTTTTTAGGGGATGCAAATACTAAAAATATTATATTTTAGCATACTATTATATACATTTTAAAAAGTTGAGGGGACGCAATTGTGCACCTCAACTACATGTGGCTCCACCACTGATTCACGATCACTTCTAGAAGAATGTGTAACTTTCTTTTAAGTTGAATTCTTTGCAGGAATCTGGAGAGCTGACTTTAACCCCAAGATGGAGGTTTGAACTTTCTTACATAATTTCAATTTTTCTATTTTAATGTCTGGTTAATAGTTCCATGTGATGCTGATAAAAATTTTTCTGCTATTTGAATGTGTGGATAATATATTCAGCAAAGCAGTGACAATGTTTGAAAATGATGAGCGTTTTAAAGCTGTTGAACGAGAAAGAGATCGCAGAGATTTGTTTGATTCCTACATGCAGGAACTTGGTGAAAAGGTAGACTTAAAGAGCTTAGCTTATTCTGTTTATTTGTATGGTATGATACTACATCATTCGCATAATCAAACATATGACAGCTCTTTGGTGAACTGTCCAATAATTTCACATGGCATCTTTGCATCTTGCTCATAAAAATAAGATATGTGGGTGGACCAATAAATATAGAGGTAATAACTGCCCTAGTCTGTCCATTCATGTTGTGCCTTATATGAGTTTGACATATATTATGAAAACTTTGTACTTAGCTTCTAACAATTTTCTCATTCCATATGCAGTGTTTACCATCCATCCATGGTTTTAATAGTATTCCAATATTGTTTTATTGTGTTTTCTTCCCGAATGTTGACTGGTCTGTGAAGTTGACATCGGTTGGTTTTTATAGAACTAAGGTTGTATGTCGTAAACTAAGGCTGGATGCAGTGTTTTATGTATTTACTGTTGGAGTTTGTCAATCATATAAGTGTGCTGATAGAACCTTGTAGGAATATAAATTTGCTTGCTACTTATTGTTCTTTTGAAGGTATAGTTGAATACTGTCAACAGTATAAGCAATCTGTAGCCTGAAGATTAAGTATTTGAAGCATATATGTCTCTGACTGATTTCTAACTGGATATGCGATCAGGAACGAGCAAAGGCACAGCAGGAGCGCAAGCAAAACATTTTGGAGTACAGACAATTTTTAGAATCTTGCGACTTTATAAAGGTACCTCCTTGCTTGGTCATGATTTGCTTTTGTGGTTCCTTTGGCTGTCCAACTTTTATTTATCTGTTAATTCCTTCTAGGCAAGCAGCCAGTGGCGTAAAGTTCAAGATCGGTTAGAGGCAGATGAGAGATGTTCTCGTCTTGAAAAAATTGATCGCTTAGAAATTTTCCAGGTAACTTTGCCAATTTACCCTTATAGACTTTGATCTATATATTAAACTAACTCCAGTCTGATGTTTCAGGAATATTTACGTGATCTAGCGAAAGAAGAAGAGGAGCAAAGGAAGATTCAAAAGGTGCTGGAGTTAATTAGATTCTTATGTGAGCAGTCATTCTGTTCCGTTTGTTGATTCTGTTCTTATCTCAATCTTTATTATTCTTTTTCTATTAAAATAGGAAGAAATGAGAAAGGCAGAGCGTAAAAATCGTGATGAGTTCCGCAAACTTTTGGAGGAACATGTTGCTGTTGGCATTCTGACAGCTAAAACTCACTGGCGTGATTATTTTTTGAAGGTTAAACTTTTTTTTATTTTGTTGGGTGATTAATGCGTGGTTTTTACCATGCTAGAATATGTAGTCTTTTGACTGATGTCTGTTTTCTTATGCATTCATTTCAAATTTATTTTCTATTCAGGTTAAAGATTTATCTGCATATATGGCTGTTGCATCAAACACCTCAGGTCCCACTGCAAAAGATTTGTTTGAAGACGTTGTTGAGGAGCTGCAGAAACAGGTGACTATTGTTGGTTTTTTTGTTTTATTTTGAATTTGATAGTCTTGAGAACTTACATATTTTTATACAGTGGGTTCCTTATGCATAATTTTGTTAAGAGTTTTTACTTTTATGCTTGAGCTGTTTCATCCTCTACTATACTAAGTTTTAATTGGTGTTTCTTGCATAAGAAAATATAATTATCTATTGATGCTAAGTTAGCATTTGCACTTGTAGTATTCTTTACATTCACTCTCCATCTCCATTATAATCAGTTATTAGTCTAAAATAGCTGGTCAAGTCAATTGCTTGACATCAATCAGTAATTAGGTAAATCAATGTTTTTTTGGCTATTAAGGCTGTTCAGTTGTGACCTTGAGGTTGTACGTTTGAACTATGAGAAAAGCCTTCTGGAGACATCTAATACCCTGCTTCTCCCCTCTCTCTGCAATGTTGGGACAAGGAAATCTTGTGTGCTGGGATGAAGTAATGGTTCTCTTTTCATTAGGCTGTGGGATTAGGGTTTCAATGAAAGACACAAGTTATAACTACTTTGTTCGACTAGTTTCTAGTATTTGTTTGGAAAAAGAAAGACTAGTTTCTATTATTTTGATACCTCTATTATATTGTCTGTACAAAACATGAGATGGGATTTAAAGGGCTTCTTTTGCATTGGTACTTGCATGTTAATATTGCGCCTTCATGTTTACAGTACCAGGAGGACAAGACTCAGATAAAGGATGCTGTGAAGTTGAAAAAAGTATCATGTTCTAAGATTTCCTTTGTTTTTTTACAAAAAATTTTGTTTAAACATACATCATTCTTTTCAGACGTTTGATATACTGGTAACTTCTCAGGTTGCTTTAGCATCAACCTGGACTCTTGAAGATCTTAAGGCTGCTATTATGGAGGAAATCAGCTCCCCACTTGTATCTGAAGTGAACCTGAAGGTAATGTATTTGCTCGCTATAGTTGATTTCTCTTTATATCGAAACATTTTGGCTTTATCAACGTGGATTGGTGGCATGTTCTTTAGTCGTTTAGATTGCTAGTCATTCTTAGATTTTACTGCTCCTCTGTCCTGTTATTTTAGTCCTTATTTCCATATATAGATGTCTCAAAACTAAGTCTTTATCTAAAAATAGATAACAAAAAAATGCCACAAGATTG
>CAOJBK010402003.1:0-34176 GCA_948294925.1 Codiaeum variegatum | reverse complement strand
CCCTTGGGTCAACAGTGTTGCTAGGGTGAATGGGTGGAGGAGTTTCCAGTTTTTCATTTCTGTGTGGGTCGGATGTCTGACCAGCATTAGGATTTCTATTATTCTGATGATCCTCCATTTTTGTGAATCAAGTTCAGGCTTGTTTAAGACCATGAAAATAATTCAAAGAAAAATCACTTTCCCTACAGATGGCGCCAATTGATAAGTCTTGGACTTGATCACCTCTGATCTTGGGCCTGAACCGGGTTTTAGAAACCTGCACAAATGAACAACAATGAACGTTAGAGGGCTAGGTGTGTGCTTAGCAATAATCCTCCGACGCTCAAGTCAGTAAAGGATCTTGATGCTTAGTTTAGTATTTAGGGATCTGTGTAAAACATACATGGAAAGTGTGTTGTTGATCATTATACATGGTAGTTTAAGGACTACTTCCATAATGAGCATTTATTTGTCAGTTATCATAGTTATGGATAATTACTGTGTTTGTAACGTTCATGGGGTGAATGATCCGAAGGTTTATAACGTTTATGAAGTGGTGATCCGAAGGTTCCTCTTCCGGGTGGACCTTCGGGTTTAGCCCTTTCCCAAGCAAGTGGCCCAGACCTTTTATGCTTATGGGTATTCTGGGCTATTACCTTCTAATATGGGCTTATGTATTTCTGTGGGTCTTCATCCATTTAGGCTCATTTTATATAGACTCGTATCATAATGTAAGCATTTTCTCATTTTAATTTTGCAAAAGAGTTTTCATTTACTTTTATAAACCTTAAATTTCAAACAAATGTCCCCTCCATCTGTTGGCATGTAAACCTATGCTTGTCTATTTTGCCCATAGTTATTATTTTTTCGACTCTTAAACACATTGAATAACTATCACTTGATTATGTTATGTGATAAAATTTCTTATTACTAATTTAATGATTACTTTAGAATTTATTTGAATGCGTTCCGCCTACAACAACGCACGTGCTATAATCTAGTTATTTATATAAGAAAACCTCAATTCCACAATTTATGTATTTGATGATGGCAATGACCCAACAAATGCCATTTTCGAATCAAAGACCAAGCTCACAACTCCCTTCAAGCTACCATCCCAATTAAACGTGAGCCAATAAGTCATGTGACCGAATTGCAAACGATAATAAATAGAACTCAAACTCATATAATTCAAAACATCAATTTCTAAACTTTTACGAGAATAGCAACTTATATTATTTCTATACTTACTAATTTTGATTTTACCAATTTTAATTCCTCTTATTTTTTGACGACAATTCAATCAGATACTGCATCTATATGAAAATCCAAATAGGTAAGTTATTAGAAACGTAGTGGGCACTCACTTTATTAATATAAAATAATTAAATAAAGAAGGATGAAAATATTATTAAATTGGTTATCTTTTTCTCTGAATTGAATTGAATACAAATGTTGTATATATAGCATTTTACATACTAACAATAGCTAACTAAATATATAGCTAATTATTATTTTAACTGTAGATATATAACCATTTTTTATTTATTTTTTTAAATTTAACATGTCCAAATATAGAAGTTAACATTAAATCGTTAATTTCTAATTTACCAACTAACATCCCCATTAAACTTGAACTTCTTAAATTCCAAGCTTCATCCTTAATAGGGGTGGGAATCGGTTTTTGAACTGAACCGAAAAACTGAAAATTGAAAATTTGATTTTTACAAATCGAAACTGAACCAAAATATATATAAATCAAAATTTTAATTTCATAAAACTTGACCATTTTTTAAAATTCAATTTGGTAACCGAACTGAACCAAATTTTATTATAAATATATAATGTAATTAATAAAATAATAATAATAAAATTTTAATGAAATTTTGATTTTTCGATTCGGTTTGGTTTAAAAATTGCACACCGAATCAAAAACCGAAAAATAAAATTTTTAAAAAGTAAAACCAAACTGAACTATTTTACCCGAATTATCCAAATCTATTTTTTTTTGTTTCGGTCCGGTTCAGAATTCTGGACCGATTTGGTTTTGCCCAGGCCTAATCCTTAATTACTAAAAACTGTCGAACTTAAGCGGCTTCATGAAGATATCTACAACTTGGTCATTTGTTTTGATATACTCCAATTCAATTTCTTTATTAGCAATGCATTCTCTAATAAAATGATACCTTGTATCAATATGTTTGCTTCATTTATGAAACATCATATTCTTTCATTAAAGCTTGAGTAGATTTGTTATCAATCATAATCTTGGTTGGTTCACCTTGCTCTAAGTGTAGCTCCTTTAGTAATCTTTGTAACCAAATAACATGATATACACAAACTATAACTACTACATATTCAGACTCATAATAAGAGGGCATAACAATTGGTTGTTTCTTTGAACACTAGGAAATTGCACTATTTCCTAATAAGAACACAAAACCAGTAGTGCTCTTTCTATCATCGATATCTCAAGCAAAATTACTATCACGATAACCCATCAAGTTAGGATAAATAAATGATTACATAGTCAAATGTACTGCTAAGATACTGTAAAATCCTCTTAGCTGTTTCATATGGGATGTTTTGGGCTTCTCCATGAATCGACTCGCTAATCTTCCTACAAATAGGATATCCGGTCTCATACAAGTCAAATATCTTAAACTTCTAATGAGATTTTTGAATAAAGTGGAATCTACATTTTCTTCACCGTCTTCCACCTTTGATAGCTTTGCCACACATTCAATGGGGGTGCTAACAGGCTTATACTGTGACATATTGAACTTCTTGAGTACTTCTTTTGTGTAGACTTCCTATGAAACAAATATCCCATCTTCCACCTGCTTTACTTCTATCCACAAATAGTAAGACATAAGTCCTATGTCACTCATCTTAAATTCTTATGCCATCACCTTTTGAAGTCATTGAACATTCATGAATTATTTCCTATAAAAATAAAATCATCCACATAAATGTAAATAAATAGAAAATCCTCTTTCTCTTGCTTCACATAGAGAGCATATTCATTTACGCATATCTTAGAAACCCATTCTTTTGAAAGTATTGATCGATTCAGCTATTCCATGATCTTGGGGCTTGCTTAAGTCCATACAATGCCTTTTTGAGCTTCAACACCTTATCTTCATTGCCTCTACTAACATACTTTTCATGTTTTTCAATATATACTTTCCATTTAAGTTATCCATTCAGAAAAGCTGATTTGACATCAACCTGTTGGATTTTCTAATGATTTTGAGCAACAAGTGAAATAATCAGCCTGATGTTTTCCATACGAACAACAGGTGCAAATACCTATTCATAGTCAATGCCTTATATTTGCTTATAACCTTTCACGACATTTCTCTCCTTGTATCTTTCTACTTCACCTTTGACATTCTTCTTGACTTTGTACACCCATTTGACTCTGATGGGTTGAAGACCACTTGGAAGAGACACAAGTTCCCAAGTGTCATTCTTTTTAATTGAATGGATTTCCTCATTCATGGCTTCAACCCATTTATCATCTCTACTAGCTTATTTGAAATTCAAAGGTTCAATATCAACAAGAAAACATAATAGGTTTGTTTCACACTTTCAGCTTCATTATAAATGCCAACTAGACTTCAAAATTTCATTGGTTCATCATCTACACTTGATGATGTTAATCCAGTAGATGGAGACCCCTGAGTTGAGGAGTTTGGTGAGATTGTTGGAATAACTTTGCCTTTTTGAATAATTACTTCATCATCCTCAAAGTAAGGTAGAAAATCATATGATCCTTCCTTTTATGAACTCCAGTCCCATGCTCTTCCTTCATCAAATTCAATGTCTCTACTAGTCATAATATTTCCATTGTTTGGATTGAATAATATATAACCTTTTGAATTCTCATCATATCTGATGAAGACAAACTTCTCATTTCTGTCATTAAGCTTGGATCTTCTCTGTTCTGGAACATGCACGTAAGCAACAAATTTAAAGACTCGTGGATGGGATACACCTGGATTCAATTTACTCCATGCTTCCTATGTAGTAACATTTTTCAAACTCTTGGTTGGACTCCGATTTAAGAGATAAAATGCACAGGCAACTGCTTCTTCCCAAAACTCTTTAAGCATGTTTATACTCTTTAATATTGATTTAGCTATATTCAAATAGAGCAGTTCTTTCTTTTAGCAACTCTATTTTGTTAGGGTGAGCCTGGAACTGTTAAAAATGACGAATTCCATGCAACTCACAAAAATCTTTAAATTCATTAGATGTGAATTCTCCACCTTTATTAGCTCTTAAAGATTTTATTGCATAGCCACTCTTCTTTTCATCTGCATCGTTAAATTTTTTAAAAGAATCATAGGCCTTAGATTTATTCTTCATGAAATAAACCTAAGTCTCCCGGTTAAAATCATCAATGAATAATAGAAAATAGGAACTTTTACCCATTAATAGTGGATTGATAGGCCCACAAATGTCTGCATATATAAGTTGAAGTGGCTTGGTTGCTCTTGAGATGGATTACTTCGGAAAGCTTTTCCTTGTATGCTTTCCAAGTAGACACACCTCACATAGTTGATCAGGGTGTTCAATTACTGGAATATCCTTCACCATCCTTTTTCCTTCTAAAGCTTTCAAGCTTTCAAAATTAAGGTAGCCAAATCTCCTGTGCCAAATCCATGAAGAGTCTTCAACATAACTTTTTAAGTAAATTGAATTAACTGTTTTCAAATCTAATTTGAACAATCGGTTTCTAGTCATGGTAGCCTTTGCAAGTAGAATACCATTGCAATCTTTGAGCCACATAACACCATTTCCATAATAATTTTGCAACCATTCTCTATTAATTAGCCAATGCTCAAATTATTACTCTTAAATTTAAGAATGAAATAGACATCACGAACAAGTTTAGGACCTCCATCTCTTATTTCAAATATGATTGTCCCTTTGCATTTAATTTCTATCTTTGTGTCATCTCTAAATCATACATTGCCAATAACTCTATTATTAAGCTCCACAAACTTGCTTCTATCTCCATTCATATAATTGTAGGCTCCATTATCAAAGTACCATATGTTATTATCTCCAACAATTTTTTTTCCTTAAAGGAAAGAAATAATGTTGGCTCTTTTACATCTTTAAAATGCTCGACTAGTCTTGTTTCTTCTGTAACACCATCAACCTTGCATTTCCAAGAGTAGTGACCATATTTCTCTTATGAATAACCTTCTACTCGAGAGTTATCAACTCTTCTTTCATTATATCTTCCATAATTACCTCTTCCTTTTCCATGACCTTTTTGAAAACTTTGATTTCTATTTTCATTTAAAGAGTTTTGCTTACTCTCCCTTGACCATGTTCATATCCAAAATCACGACCTCTTCCACGTAGTTGGATATGACCTCTTTTTGTGGAAGAATCTACTTTAAATTTTCTATACATTTTTGCTAGAAAGGCTTGCTCATCTTGTTATTGTTTGCCACAATTCATTCTAACTTTATGGGCTCACAAAGAACCAATCAATTGTCATGGTCTCTTAGTCCTTGGACTCTTCTATGAAAATTACTATATGATTAAATTTGATGCTGGGAGAACATAAAATCTTTTCAACCACACAAACATCTTGTATGGTTTCTCTAAGTATTTTCATTTGATTTACCACTGTCAATACTATTATGGTATAATCTGTCACACTTTCACTCGCTTTCATTATGAGTGATTCAAACTCACCCCTTACAGTTTAAAGTTGAACTTTTCTTACTTATCAACTCCCAAAATGGAGTTTCTTAGAGTGTCTCATGCTTGCTTGGACATGATATCATTTGTTATTTTCATGAACATGCCATCATCCTATCCTTGATGAATTATAGTGAGTGCACATTGGTCTCTCTTCCTCTCTTTCTCTAAAGCATCTTTTTGGACTTCTATTAGCGTTTTCAAATTTTTGGGCTCTTTAAAATCTTTTTTTTATTATATCCCAAACACCTTGGGAACCAAGAATGGCTTTCATTCTAACTAACCAATTCTCGTAATTGTTCTTGCTAAGATGAGGGTATTAAAATGTTAAAGAAGATTCATTTGATGCCATTTCACTATTTATTATGACTCTAATACCACTTTATTGGAAATATAGTGGGGGCTTACTTTATTAATATAAAATAATTAAAGGAAGAGAAAAGAAAATATTATTAAATTGTTTATATTTTCCTTTGAATTGAATTGAATACAAATGTTTTATATATAACATTTTAAATACTAACAATAGCTAACTAAATATATAGCTAAATATTATTTTCACCTTAGACATAAAACTATTTTTTATTTCTTTTTTAAATTTAGCATGTTTGAATATAGAAGTTAACATTGAATTATTGATTTCAAGTTTAACAACTAACATAAGTAACCTACTTGACTGATGCCTTTGGTCCACATGCAATTGATTGATGAGTTGTGATGGCTATGAGCTTCACTTGATAGGACCAAACAAAATTGAAGTGATGATTATAAAAATAAGTTGTGTTTCTTCAAAAATCATTCTCGAACATTATTTACATCAAGAGTTTTACCTTTCTTTTTAAGACAAAAAAATAGAAAATAAACTCTGTTGGAAAGTTGGAGAAATTTGATTACAGAGAGAAAAATAAAACTTGGGACTTGTTTTAGAAAATAACGGTGATTTAACACCTAATTAACATAAAATTCAAATTGGATAAAATTAAAGAAAAAGAGTTTAGTTGACTCAACATCATTTAGATAGATGCAATACTTTAAGAGTTTATTTGAGTCTTTTCTCTAATAAATAAGTGGTAGAAACAATTGAATCAAAATTTACCCTCCTAAAAATATATATAATTTTGCATAAATTATCATTTTAATTTTTTTAATGGGAAAATTTATGAAAAAATAACTTAGTTTATGATTAAATATTAAAATAATGTGTTTTTTATAAAATAGTAATTTCTTAAAATTCTATTTTTTCATTTCTTTATCAAAAAAATTATTATTTATATATTTTTTATCTGAAATTATTATTTTTTATAAAATAAACCAATTTTATAAAATTAAAATATTTTTCATAATTATAAATAATTAAAAAATAATTTTTTTACATAAATTTTAGAAAATAGTGATTTTCAATAAAATAGTATTTTTTATAATTATAAAATTATTTAAATTATTATAATTAAGAATTTTTTTATAAAATTATGTTTTAAATATAAACCATAAATTTATAAAATCACAATTTTATTTTATTATTAAGAGAATTATAAATATGTAAAATACTTTTTTTTTAGATGAGTAAAAATGTTAGCACTAAAATTGAATTTTTTGTTTAAAAATATTTGAAGGTTGATATAATAGTATACCTCGTAAAGTATACACTAAAACAAGAGGTAAAAAACTATTTATAGCATATTCGATCAAAAGATCTCCTACTACAAATCCCAGGCTACCCTATAGTGGAAAATCCATAATCCCAATTGCTATGGGAATGCCCATTTAGTTGACTCGTGCATGTTTGAATTGTCTTAGTTAATCTTGACATTTTTTTTATAAGAATCAATACGATTTTTATAAGATTCTTCTTCATAATGAAATTCAATGGAGTTCATAGATACCATGTCTTCAAACATAGAATTCAAAGTGTCTGTATCAAAATAGTTCTTTTTTCCAAAAAGGTAAAATAAGTGTTAATTACTCTAAAAGTCCCTAAAATATATACTAATGCACATTATGGCCCTTAAAAAGAGTACCTCTTAAAAATCACCAAGAAATCATCAAATGTATCTTAAAAATCCAAAACATAGTTGACATCCATTCCCACTGTTAAAACGCCATGTATCTGACATGTCACCTAATAAAAAAATACATCAGTTGTTGACATAGAGGCTTCTCTCTACACATGTGGATAATGAAACTAGTAAAGCCCTACCCTTTATCTTTCTTTATACATAATATATGACCCATTACCCATCCATCAATTCAATATCAAAATGAAAAAAAAAACTTAAACTTAAAGTTTGAAACTTTGAAAAAAAAAACTTCTTTTTCTTTCTCCTTTATTTCTCTGATCAACATGGTTAAAGATGAGCTCGATCAACAATGGCTTTATTAGTGAGGTGTTAAGTGTTCCTAAAATCCCAATTTGCAACTGCAACATTGAATCTTCTCTGCGCACATTATGGACAAAGGTAAACCGGGGGCGAAGGTTTTATGGATGCACAAACTATAGGGTAAGTAAAATGTTAGGGTTATTAAACTATAATTTAGAAATTTTATGGTTTTGATAAATTAATTAAAGTTAGGGGTTTGCTAATGGGATTTGAGTTAGGGTTTATGGTAATATGATTTGAGTTAAGGTTTAAATTTTGTGTTTCAAAACCTTATATTTTAGTTGATATGAGTTAGGGTTCATAACAATGTATTATAGTTGATGTGAATTAAATTTTGTGTTATGTTTTTTTGGTTAAAAACAAGGATAAGATGTAGACATTATTGTGGGGTTGAGCCATGAGTATGAATTCCAGTGGAATGAATATTTATATATGTGTGGAACTAGAAATTGTTTGATTTATTTTTTTTAACATTTGTGTTTGTGATTGTGTAGAATGAGAAGGGATATTGTAGTTACTTTGTGTGGGCAGATGCTAAGTTCACCGATAGGTCCGTGGATGTGATCAATTCATCACTGAGGAGGATTGTCATTCTTAAGAAGAAAAAGAAAAAAAAAAGAAAAAAGAAGAAGAATAATTAGTTATAATGGAAAGATTGTTACTCCAAAATGTGCAAAGTGATTGTTATTAGTGTTACTACAATAGCATTTGGAGTTTCTTTATTCTCAACTTTGGTTTCTAAGGATAAGTATTTAAGCTACTTAGTGTTTTGTAGTATAGGTGTAAGGTCTAACTTAGTGAAGTTTGTGTTTTATTTTTAAACATTTTGAATCAGGACACATGAACTATTTTAATCATAACTTAATGCAATTACTTTATTATGTATGAATAATATCATAATTAGTTATAATTAATGATCATATGATTATAGTTATTAGTCATAATGCTTAATGCAATATCTATTCAAATGAAATATGATAAAATGCAAAGTCATGTGTGCTTTTAATAATTGAGTAGATAATTGGATAAAATAGACACATTAAGCAAGTAATACATCATATTATAAACTTCAAACTAAATAGTGAAATGGACCAATTGAACATAATAAGAAAACAAACATGATTTACATGAGTGTGATCATTGGCTAAAAAAATTAAATATTAGCTAAATAAAAGATTCAACTTTTATATGTGATACTTGACAATAAAAGAATAACAAAATAAATAAATATATGCAAATAGTGATCATTTGTATTTCTATTTCCATATAAGTTAAAAATAATCTTAATAATACACTTGAAACTAGATCATCATCCATGTAGCCTAGTTTCACAGTAAATCACAAGATAATTATAAGTGTTTTATTAATTATACTATCATCACATTGAAGTCAATACCTATCACAATTAAAACTACCTAATCACACAAGCATTGATAGTTTATTCTATGTTTACAAAATATACACCAGTTTCCATAACGAAGCATAAAAAAATAAGTGAAATCACTATAAATTTAAATTTCAAAAAACTAATAGTGAATTATATTATGGACTGAGTCAATCTCCATTAGTGTGATCATAATTAGTGTGGATGTTGCTTGAACCATGGTTGGTTACATAATAAAGTAGAGTGATATTGCTTTTTTGGCTTCCTTACACATGTTCCTGGATGTTAAGGGATGTGGTTAACTGTCTTGCCTCAGTAAATAAATTCCTTTTAGGCAACAACTTAGATCTTCTATCAACCTAATGAAATAATATGAGCAACATCAAAAGTCAAGTATGTTTTAGGTTATATAAATTTGAACAAATAAAATATATGTAATTAGTTGTAGTAATCAAATGTTATTATCAACATTATGTACATGCATGTAAAAGAAAATAATAATATGCATGTAATTTATCCTTGGTCCATAACTCACATGGTAATAATTATCAGAATAATAAAGGCTTTCAATGTTTGCCTCAGTGGGAAGTGGTTTTGAGTGCATATCAACTGCCTTGGTGGGGAGTGATCCTGAGTGCATAGCAGTTGCCTCATTAGGGAGTGGTCTTTAGTGTATATTAATTGACTCAGTGGGGAGTGTTTCATTGACAAACTATGGTCAATGGTCATAATATGCTATGTAACATCTAAACAATCACTTTAGATAACAATAATTAACAACACATGCATGTATCTATAATTCAAAAAGAATTATAATAAATAAAAACTCATGATGCACCATGTCTTTTTTAATTTTGTTGCCTTTCCAACCTATTAAAGATACCAAAATCATAAACCATGTCTCTCTCATTGACAAGAAAATATAGTAAAATAATGCAAGAAAGATAGTAGCATGTGCATTACCTTAGAGTTTGTGTCAGGTTTTCTCAAGCGAGACCTTATATTATGCTCAGTCTTCTTACAAAGTATGCATATAGTAGTGAATTTCATCTTCAATCTTAGAGTGACTCCATCACTTTCTTTGTCATTCCTTACCTCGCTTTCTGGTTCAATATTATTTTTTTTTGTCTTTTCATTCTCAATCTCCTCAGCTTCTTCCATCCTTTTATGTGGCTTTCTCGCTCTTTTCTTATGAACCTTTGGAAGGGTTATAATTACATACTTAGGGTCAGATTTAGGTCACATGTTCATGCCATTCCGTAGCTCCAATGTATTGTTATATGCTTCTACAACAGTAGATATATAATAACACTTATCAACATACTCCTCAATAACTTGGTTATGCTCATATATGCAAACCATTGCATGTGCACATCACGATCTTGTCAATTGCCATCTTATGCAAGAATAAGCATGTGCCTTCAAGTTCACAACAAAGTGGTGACCTTTTCCATTCACTTACATTTGTATACCACCACTCACCATAGGAAAATAATCACCACTCATTTCTTTTATCTTTTTCAATTTTTTTAAACTTTAAAACAAATCAATTTATTCTTGCTTGCAAAACGCTTAAACTCTATATTTCTAGCCATGATTTGATTATACCTATTGAAACATTATTATAATAAGTATTATTCTAGAATTTAGAATATACCTATTGAAACATTCTTGGAGATTATTCAATAAGATATCGCACTTACTTTGAGGATCAAAATGAACTCTAGACCAATTCTTGTATGTCCTTTCTCTCAACTAGTCCTTACATTCTGTGCTCTTCTTTTCCACTTCTTCAAGATATGACTCAAGCCATGAAATGTAGCTTGCATTAGCACATTCCTATAATAGATCTTTGTACTCTTTTGAATTAAAGCGGGCTCTTATATTTGTCCACAAATGCCACGCACAACGTCTGTGCTTAGAATGTGGGAAAAAGTGTTCAATACAATTCATCAAACCCTATAAATAGAACTAAGTATGCAATTAATATAAAAATAT
The DNA here is from genome assembly GCA_948294925.1 of Codiaeum variegatum. NCBI lineage: Eukaryota > Viridiplantae > Streptophyta > Magnoliopsida > Malpighiales > Euphorbiaceae > Codiaeum > Codiaeum variegatum. The sequence goes on along the minus strand of CAOJBK010402003.1, from coordinate 22,710 downwards.
CATTCAAATGTAAAGTACAATACATTAAATAATCACATTAAGTATTCCTTTTATTTGTCACTCATAAAGGTCCACTGACTTGAATTATATAACTAAAAGTCTTCCTTCAAAAGTTTCAAAAACCATTCCTAATAAGCCTGACTTTCTTTCTTCACTATATTAAATGTAATTAGGTATATATAACCATTGGGGTCCGTGCCCACAACACTTAGTAGCTAACAACCATATGTCCCTTTCAACCAAAATCCATCAAAACATATTATCCTCCTACAACTACTCTTAAACCCATTCTTCAACCTCAAACCATATATACATTCAATCAAACTCCCTATTTTTTGAACTCAATTGTAGAGTTAGGATTGTTTCTCAATATCTCTAGTTTATATGAATGAAGTTTTTCATATTGAGATGTCTCATCTCCATTAATCTTTACCACTGCAAATGTCCTCCATCTCTAAGCTTTCATCCTCCTAATTGTGTATTGAAGCTTAGACTTCACCCCTATTGTTACTGCACCTATAAGCCAATTAGGATTATTTCTTATCTCATCGATGTAGTTATTAGCTAACCACTTGGCAATTAAATGGAAGTTTTTATATACCTTAGGACAAGTATGCTTTATGTTGCATGACTTAATTTGAGATGTTAGGTCATCAGGGCACTTTTTATCTAGTATGCTTATATACAAATGTTATGTGCGTAATATTGTATATTCCCCTCGTATTTAGGTACATCTATCGCAAAAAATTGCATTTAATATGTTTGTTTAGTGTTTTTCAATTGAATATACCAGTCTAGGCAAATTTAAGGTTTTTGAAGCAAAGTATGAGATTCCTGATCGAGCGAGAACAACAAAGCAATTTTTGGAGGAGTTCAAGTGTTGAGGCATATACAAGAGTCGTGTAGAATGGCATTTTACAGGTGTAAATGACCATTAGGCTTACGTCTCCTTACCTCAAAATTTAGCATCTATACGGGCCGTGTAAAAGTGCATTTTGGCTATGTAGATGTTGTATGGTCGTGCATCCTATTAAGCTAAAAAAATGGTGTTTACACGGGTTGAGTTGGTTTATACGGGGCTGTGTTTGTCTGTTCAGGCCGTGTAAACCTGTCAAATCTAACATTATAAAAAGCGTTATTTTGCTATATTTTTTGGATATTTCGTACCTGCGTTTTTAGATCTAGATCTTTATCTTTTTGATGGTTTGGACAAAGTTTCTTCAAAATTTCCATTAGATTTCCTTAGAATTAAGATTTTCTTCATAAATTTAGCTTGTTGAAGATTGTTTTTGTTGAAAACTTCAAGAGATTGGAGAATTCTCAGCTTGAACTCTCAAACATTTATTTCTCATTTATGTTATTTCTTTTTCATTGGGCTTTTGTATTGAGGATATCAAACATGAATCCATTAATTAATAATAGTATTTTGATGATTAATTTCCAACTATAAGCTAAATTCCTTTAGTCGAGATTTGTATGAAATAAGTCATGATATGATATTTGATTTTAGATCTTTTGATTATGCTAATAATTTATTTGATTGAATTAGTCTATTGTTTAATCATTTGTTTAAGGGTTTGGATGAAGGAACGAGAGTTAAAATCCAAACTCATAACCCATTTAATTAGGATCTTAAAACGAATTAGAAATATAAGTTTTAAAATTAAATTCAGTTATTAATTTATACTTTTGTTGGATTATCTCTATGAATGCGATTGCTAATAAGATAAAATCTAATGAATTAGTTTATTAAGAACTGAATCTTCGAGGCATACTTGATTAACCTAATTTCAGCATCATAGACGATTGACTTTTTGGATTGCAAATCTTTAGACGTTTCATCCATTACATTACATACTGCATTTTAATTTCCAATTTTTAGTTTAATTGTCAATTAAAATTCCAAAATCAATTGGTTTTACTTTAATTGCATTTATTTGAATTAAATAAATAATCTCTAATAGTTCCACTAGGAATTCAACCTTGGTTGCTCCATTTATACTAAAATAGCCCATATACTTATGGTCGCTTTTAGAAAGTATATTTAGTAGAGAACAACACATTTCATTTAAATATCTTATTATAACAAATGGCATGCATCCTTATCAAATCATTTTTCTTAAAGCACACTTGATATTTTAAAATAATGTCATTCTTCCTTATAGCCTCCTCCAAATCATGCTTACTCTTAAACAACATTCCAAGTTCAAGATTTGGACATTCAATCTCTGGATATGCATCAAATTTTGAAAACTTTTCCTTCCCCTCATCTTTAGTTCAAACTCTCTCTGAATATACAATTCATCATTATGAGCATACTCAGATTCATGACCATTATTAATATCATAAGTTTTGTCATCAAATGGTGTGTTAAAAGTGACACAATAACCCATAAGCCTATTTGCAACCTTACTAGTTAATCTTGAATACACTTTAACAGGGTTCTTAAAATTATTTTTAATATGTTCCCTCAAATCATCATCTATGTCCTCAATATCCCACTCTAGATCTATAAAATGATTTATAACATTTTGATGAGGTTTCTATTAGGCACCTGGTTCACCATGCTCATGGATTGACTGTGTTCCATACTCATTTGGATTTGGAAAGTCAATATCTATCTGAATAAAATATTATACATCATTTTGATTAGGTAGGTCAGGCACATGTTGTTTAGAAGGCTGCACACCAGTTGGATTTGGCATTTCAAAAGCTGATTGATTAGGATGTAAGGTGAAATCCTAATTTGAGAGGTTAGGTAGTGGTTGTTCACCATGTAAGGAACTAAAATCTTAATTTTGCAATTCAGGTTCTACTTCATTAAACATTTAGGGATCACTTGGATTAGGTAAGTCAGCATCTACTTCGCTAACCTTATGTAGTGCATAGTGATTTCCCCTACTTTTTACTAACCGTGTGATATCTCAACTGCATATTCATTGCCAATTCGATAATATAATCATATATTTTCCTTTGCTACTTCTCCATTTCATCTTGCCTGTTTTCTTTCTTCTTCATTGAACATACCCAATTCAAATAAGCCATCAAAATCATATGATCCTTGGAGATGTTTCGCTAACACATTCCATATAGTTTTCATAGTTTCTTTATCAGCCATTGCATTACCAAACATGGATGGAAGGGACTGAAACATCATTAACTTCCTGATACTAAATCTCAAAAGCATGTGCCTTATTCTATTTGTTACTTTTACCACCTTCAGTGTGCACCTTATTGCTTGGACTGACATTTTGCTTTTTATGCCTATAGATATTTGATGTAGTAGGTACTAAAATTTCTTCATAATGCTACACACACACACACACATCTAAGGTCTAACCCCATAAGAGCAAGATAACTCATGGTCCACTTTATATGGATGTAGTCCATTATGCCATTGCTCACTAGAAGATGGCCACTAGTACTTATTAAAGACATCTTGAACCCCTAACTCCTAAAGAACTTTATCAATTATCCTACTTTCAAAGTAGCAACAATGCAATAATAACGCTTATATACTTGGCCATTCTCATACTCATCTGGTCCAATCTTCTTATTATAGTTAATAACCAATGTAAACAACCCACCAGGATATGCAAAAGTAGTTCATAACTTAAGAGTAATGCACAAAATTAAATATAATATCTAACTTTCAGCAAAAAGGTCAATCGAATACAATGCTAGAAACTATTTATTATTTGATCTCACTAGCATTTACTGCCGAACGTTCAATTACACAGAAGAATAAATTAAACCTAAGCTGATGCAATTTATTACCCTAACAGAGAATCCTAATTACAATTTTTCGTTTATCATAGATACAAAATCAGAACTTGCATTTATTTCCACTTAAATAATAAAATCCATTTAACATAATTTATATAATTTCAAAGATCACAACAAACAAAGACAAGTTACTATAAAAGAAACTAACATGGGTTTTTATTTGTATCCATTGATTGACTTTGAGGTTCTATCCTTCTTAGTACCTTTCTCTTCCTTTTGATAGATTTCTTTGACTTTGAAGTTGTAGACTTTATTTTCAAGTGGTTAATAAGAACCCCCTGTTTTGGGTACCAAAATTTCCTGTCCACACTAGCCACCCCCTCTTCGTTCACTATTCAATGAAGTTGTAGAAGAAAAGAAAATGAGATGTTGAAATTTCAATTTCTCTTAGCTAGGGTTCGTATAAAACTAACATAATGAAAAAAATAGCTAAAAGAACACACACTATTCTTTTTTCTCTCAGCTCACCACAATGGTGGAATGGATGTTGATTGTGTTTTGGATTTTCATATACATATGTTGATTTCTTGGTGGTTTTTAAGAAATTTTTTTAAGGATCATAACGTGCATTAGTATATATTTGAAGAACTTTTAGTGTAATTAACCTAAAAGATAAGGGTCTGTTCTCTTTAATTGATTTATATTGAACTGAATTTATTTTTATTGATTAAAATTGATTTTTATTGAATTTATTTTTACTAATTATAATTAATTTTAAAAATTTTTTCAAATTTAATTTTACTAATTAAAATTAATTTATATTAAATTTATTTTTATTTATTAAAATTGATTTTTTTATTGATGGCTTATTTTTTTTTTTTTTAAAGTTGAAGGTATCATTTTCCAATACAAGAGCAGATTACCACTTCAAAATAACTTTTCTTACTACTTTATACTATGTCCCACCCATTATTGGCACGACTCAATTGAGCTTCCGGACCGGAATACACGCAATCGATTGACTTCTGCTAATTTCTTGGTCGTTGGTCACTTCTACCCTCGCTGACCATTGGCCAGAGCTCCGATCACAGAAATATTCGTGACGCTTATACGAAATGAATTGAAAATCCAAAACTAATGGACCAAAGCCAGCGATCAGTAGCAGCAGCAACTGCTGCTTCCCGCGGTTACCAGTTTCATCCGGCTCGAGCTGCCATTATCGATCTCTTTAATCTCTATTTAGGAGTGATTATCCTTACTTCTCATTTCCTTCTCCGTTATCTTATTCTTTCCTATTTAATTGACTCGAGTTTTCAATTTGTCCGCAGAGAAGCAGCCGCCAAAAAGCTGACGATCCAGCCCGCGAACCGCCGTGAGTTCATTAATTTAGTTGCTTATTTAGGGTTTATGGTTTTAACCATTACTTGAGTGTATACTTATATTTTTAATTTGCTTAAGTTTGTTGATAAAATTTTTGACATTTTTGTCGAACAACAAATTTTACATTTTGAAAAGTAGCTGTTTCTAATTTTATTTTCATTATATTTGTTAGTTTTTTTTTAAAAATAGTTTGTTTGATTTTTAGCTCATAGATAATTCTTATATTGGTTTCTTATGCTTGGTGTCTTGGAAGTTTAACTTGAATATATCCACTCTCAGGAACAAGACTCAAAAGCGAGTACTTGCTCTTAACAGAGAGCTTCCACCTCGAAATGAGCAATTCCTTTTGGATTTTGAGCAACTGCAAAGCCAGTTTTCGGTGGGTTTTAATTTTTTTAGCATCTCCATTAACATCATAAGTAGTTCAATAATGGTTGTTAAAAATGAGAATTTTATATTGATGATGTGGTATAACTCAGGACCAAGATCAGCTGCGATCTGTCACAGAATCTGTACTTATATCTTTGGTTATTCAGTGTTGTAATCATGCCCCACGGGCCGAATTCCTTCTCTTTGCTTTACGGAGCTTATGCGGTATTGGATACATTAATTGGGATACTTTCTTGCCATCTCTTCTCTCTTCTGTGTCCTCTGCAGAAATGTCAGCCAGTCAGGCTGGTCAAGCAAGTTCAGCTATTTCATCTATGAATTTGTCACAGACTGGGATGGCTCCTTCATCTAGTGCAATCCCCAATTCTTCAAATTTTCAGCCTTCAAACCCAACATCTCCGTTACCTTCAGTTCATGGTATTGGTTCTCCTGCTCAATCAGCAATTGAACCATCATCTGGTGCAACCATGTCTCCTGTTAAATCATCTGACATTTCAAGCAATGGGCCACAGTCTACAATGAGGGTCAGCTTGTCTTTAAGGGATAATGCCATAAGCAGCTTGCGCCAGCTATGTTGCAAGATTATCTTGACTGGTCTTGAGTTCAATTTAAAGCCAGTGACTCATTCAGAGATTTTTCACCATATGTTGAATTGGATGGTTAATTGGGATCAAAGACAACAAGGAGTTGATGAATCTGATGGTCTGAAACTGTGGAGACCTGACAAGGCTCTAACTGAATGGCTGCACAGTTGTCTGGATGTTATTTGGTTGCTGGTTGATGAGAGTAAGTGCAGAGTGCCCTTTTATGAATTATTGCGTAGTGGTTTGCAGTTTATAGAGAACATACCAGATGATGAAGCCCTATTTACACTCATCTTGGAGATCCATAGGAGGCGAGATATGATGGCCATGCACATGCAAATGTTAGATCAACACCTTCATTGCCCCTCATTTGGTACTCATCGGTTTCTGTCTCAAACTACCCCTAACATTTCAGTTGAAGCAGTAGCAAACTTGCGGTATTCACCGATCACATATCCAAGTGTACTTGGAGAACCACTGCATGGAGAGGTGAGAACATTCTCTTGTTACGTCCTATTGAATATGGAAATGTGATGCAAAAAGTAAAAAGTGGATGGGTTTATTTTAATAAGTTCTGTTTCTTGCTACAGTTGTACATGTAAACAGGTTAAAAATGAAATTATACTCCTTTGTGCTTTTGGTATATATTAGCTATCACAAAAAGGGAAAAACTACTTACCTTTATCTCTTTGGCAATATTTATTTGATTAAGAATGGAGTGCTTTTATTAGCACTTGACTACATGTGTGTTAGTTTCTGCCTTATATCTTTGAAGATCATTTTTTTTTCTTTTAGTTATTTGCACGGACAATAATGCTGTGTGAATTTATTCCTTAAAATTTACATGGAAAAAAATCTATTTAGTGAACCTCCACTAGTTTGAGATTGATGCTTAGTTGAGTCATTAATGGGAAAAAGTAATTAATTTTTATATATAGTGTTTTGTTTATTTCGAATTGCATGATTTGAATGTGGCCTGATGCTAGTCTTCTGTGGTTTTCCAACATTTGAATTTTTGTTGATTATCTGCAATAAATAGATGCTTCCCATACCGCGTCCCGGTTGAATCCTTATTGCAAATGATAATTCAAATAACCTAAAAAAATTGGAAAAAAACCCTTTAGGTCTTGTTTGGTTAGCTGGATTAAGTAGGAATGAGAATAAAATATTTATTCCTAAAATTTAGATTGTTTGGTTAACTGGTGCAGTTGAAATTGGAATAGAAGACTTGGAATAAATTAAAGTATTCCAGTGTTTTTATTATTGAGGAAGATGTGGGAATGAAAAAAGAGGGGAATAAAATTTTGGACGTGGGAGTGAAATTTCACAGATGCTTGCATATTTTCTGGTCTATTCAAGTAACTTTACTTCATGCATTCTTCAATCCATTCAAATTCTGAATCAAAGTAAAATCATCGATGGCAAGGCTCCATCTAGCTATTCATGTTCTTTTCTTTTTATTTTCTTCTCCAGTTGATTATAGAGGATCTTTTTTTTTCTTTTCCTTTTTTTTTTCATAATTTTTATCTTTGTATTAATATGCTTGCTTAATTCAGTTAATCACCGGTCAGAATATTGAGATTTGAGATTTTTAACACACTTCTGCTCCTTTCTTTTCCCCATTAAGATAAAAAAGCATGGTTGTATTATACAATAATAGATATACACTGTAGAAATTGGGTACTAAAGGTCCATTATCTTCTTTTCTCATCGTCCAGGTTATACTAGAAACAAGGAACATTTTCATGATAGAATTAAAATTTAATGGAAATTGCATATGCAAAGAATGAATGAAACAATTCAGTTTCTGTTTTAGTTTAAAACAATACAATTATATCTTTTTTCACCACATTTAGATAAAATAGATTCTTCTCCAAGTATATTGCTAGTTTTCTGGCTTCAATACTTGTAAATAGAAGCATAATTTGAACTTTACCCAGTAATTGATTAGTTAAGGTAGTTTTTATTTGTTTATTTATTTATCCAATTTCTTGTTTGAAAAATTGAGAATAAAAAACAATTCTTTATTTACATTCCAGGTTTTGAATGCCAAACACATATTTTCATTCCTTAATCTTATTCCCCTTACTGTATTCAGCTTACCAAGCATCACAAAAGGTATTTACATTCCATTTCCATTTCATTGAATTATTCCTAATTCCATTTCCACATACCTAGTAACCAAAATAGACCCTTAAAATAAAAATTTAACTTCTGGTATTTAATTTCAGCAAGTATTTTGATTTGATGGCTTCTGCGCTCAAGTATTGGGTGTCTATGCATGTCGTTTTTACATGTGGGATAAGGGGCAATGAACATCCAGTGTGCATAACCTCATGTACCTCTTTTTCATTTCACCTTCATTTATTATTTCTCTAATGTGTTAGGGTTCTGCTTCTTCAGGTAGATATGTGTATTTTCTTCTCATTATGTAATGATCTATTGTTCTTTTAATTGTGGTAGGATCTTGCAAATTCTATTCAAAGAGGAAGTTTAGATTGGGAAAGAGCTTTGCGTTGTATAAGACATGCTCTTCGCACTACTCCATCACCTGATTGGTGGAAGCGTGTGCTCCTTATGGCTCCTTCCTATAGGAATCCTGCTCATGGGCCGACTCCTGGTGCTGTTTTCACTTCTAGCATGATTTCGGAAGCGACCATTGATAGAATTTTTGAACTATTGAAGTTAACAAATTCAGGCAAACATCTCTTTCTCGTGCTTTTTACTATGTCCTATGTATAGACTGTATTCGTGTTTTTTGGGCTCCTTTAGTAAAGTTTCAATATTGAATTTCTGGTGCTATTGCATATTTGTGATGCTGCCATGCCTTAAGCTTCTAATTCTCCGAGAAGTTTTAATATTTGAAGATATAGTTTTCATTAAAGGGTCTGAGCATGCTGTGTTATTTTGAGGAGCGAGAAATGTAGTAGACATGTTTGTCATAGTAGCCAGCATATGGAAGTCGATGAATCTGCTTCCGTTTTAACATTTATTTTGAGTTCCTACTACATGTATTAATTTATTTCATATTGGCTGATTTTAGCATACGTTTTTTGAACTAACTCAAATATTTATTTATTTTTTGTGGTGAATTGCAGAAGTAAATTGTTGGCAGGAATGGCTTGTCTTCTCTGACATATTTTTTTTCCTTATGAAGAGCGGATGTATTGATTTTGTTGATTTTGTGGATAAGCTAGTTTCACGACTTGCTGAGGGTGGTCAGCACATTCTTCGTACAAATCATGTGACTTGGTTGCTAGCACAAATTATTCGAGTTGAACTTGTGATGGGTGCCTTAACTTCAGATGCTAGAAAGGTTGTTATGAGTATGGACATGGTGATGCTTTTCTATTTCTGTCATGTACTTTTGGATCTGTTTTTGTATTTTCTTGGTATATTTGACAAGATCTTGTCTTTCCTTGCTTGTGCAAGGTGTTAATGTTGGCTTGTCTCTTGGCAGCATTCATTGGGTTTTTCTTTACAACATATAGTGAGACTCTTGTTTTGCATTTCACTTTGTCACATGCAAACTTGAACATTGCATTTCTGCTGGCAGGTAGAGACAACCCGAAAAATTATATCATTTCATAGAGAAGATCGAAGTTCAGATCCTAATAACCCTCAAAGCATTTTGCTAGATTTCATAAGCAGTTGTCAAAACTTGCGTATTTGGTCATTGAACACAGCAACAAGAGAATATTTAAATAATGAACAGCTTCAGAAAGGCAAACAAATAGATGAATGGTGGAGAACTGTTGAAAAAGGTAAAATTTTCTCAATGTAATTGCCAGTTGAAATTTATTTATTTTTCATATTGGAGTGCTTATCAGTTCTTAGAAATGGAAAACTGTTGTAAATATCAACCTTTTTTTGTTCAAATGAATTCCACAAATAATTTTCTGAAATCCTATGTTTTCATGCTTTATTGAGAAAAAATTATTCTTTTCAATTGTATTCAATTCTATGGAATTCAACGGAACTAAATTCTCTTCCAATAGGTGGATTTTCCAAGTGAATTCCCCAAGACTAAGACATTTAAATTTAAAAATCCTATGACATCTCATGTCTCACTCCTATTTTGCTTGATTTGCTGCTATCTCTTTCCTTTCTCTTTCTCTTTTTTCTATCTTTATCTCTCCTCCGATGTTTTTCCTCCCTTCCATTTCTCTCTCTCCTATCCAATTTTGTCAAACATTTCAATTTGAGTGCTTGAGATTTTCCTTTTTGTATGTGGAATTCAAAACAAAAATGATACAATTTTTTATTCTTCTTTTTTTTTTTTAAAAAAAATTTTCTTTCAAGGGGATATGATCTATGAAGCACAGACTCGGATACGGGTCCGGGTGTGGGAAACGGCATTTTCTAAAAAAATGAGACGGGTGCGGCGGGGACACGGCAAATTATATATATATATATTTTGTAATTAAAATTTTAAAATATATAAATTATAAATAGAAATTATGGTTTATCAACTCATGTAATTAAAATAACTGCAACTAATTGAAAAAAAGAAGAAAATAGAAAGAGAGAGATCCAGAGAAACTGATTGATGAGAGTTCCATTTTGAAGAAAAAAATATTGAGATAGAGAAATTCTAGGGTTTTATTATTTCTTTTTTTTTTTGGGTAACATTTTAAGACTTTTAAAGAGTTTTTTGCAAAAAAAAAATCTAATTTTTTCAAAATTCCCGTGTCCGTGCCGTGCCCCCATATTAAAAAAAAAAAGAGGGGACACATATTTGCCGTGTCCGTGTCCCTGGAGTGTCCGACACGCATACGCCAACCTTTTAGAAGTGTCCGTGCTGCATAGGATATGATGCATCTTTATTCTAAACAAACCATAGTAATGGTGTTAAGTGGATAGTTGCACTTTGAATTCCATATTTTAAGTTATCTTATTCAACCATTAAATTCATTTACAAATGAATGCTAAGTGGAATTGCTTGTAAATGAGTTATGCACTTCAAATTCATTTATATCTAGGGGGGGGGGGGGGGGGGGGTGTGGGGGGGTGTTTGGGTTTGAGATAGAGCATGATGGCAGCATGTTTACAATCGTCATGCCAGAGAGGGTTCAAAATATTTGGAATATATGGGATAATGTGGTGGAAGCTGAATGGCAAGTTTATTAAGTCTAGGTACTGCAGGAACTCAGATTTATTAGGACTTAGTGCATAACTGTACTTTCCGGAATTGATGGAACAGTTCTTTTATTTATTTATTATTTTTATCTTTGCTCTTTATTTTAATTTAGGAGTCCTAATTGGTTTAGTGTTTTCTAATTAGTGTTAGCCTATATCTTTAGAGTTCTAGTGTAGGAGTCCTAACCCAAGCATGACTAGGATTAGTTTCAACTATAAAAATACCTAATAGTTGTTATTCCATTTTCAGATTCAATAAATCACTCTTGCAAATTATTGTTAATGACTGTATGAATTTGCCGTATGTGTTGACTCGTTAGAGCTTCCAAGTGTTGACTCTTAAAAGTTTTTTTTCTTTAAAAAAATTTTTCTTCAAAAATTTTTTTCTTTGATAATCCTCTATGCAGACCTTAATTTTCAATTTTAAACCTTATTTTCTGTAAAAAACAAGTATCAGAGGTTGTCGAAACCCGTCCTACATCAAGGGGCTCTGGTTTTCCTTTTTCAGATGATGATTTTGTGGTAATTTATTGATTTTTAGGTTCTCGTCATATGTCATACACACTCTTTGTGCAGCTGTGTAAGCTGCAATGATGATTTCATGTTTTCACTTTGCTTATGATGAATGAAAGGAAAAAATATTGAAAAATTACAACTTGGAGAGGATAAGATATTTGTTTTTTTCCAAACGATTACAAAAAGAAATCAAAACATTGAACTGGCATGCTAGATCCTTCAGGTCCTGTTGTTATATGTCTGCATGCAATAAGCAACCATATAGAGCACCTAAAATGTAAACTCAAAAGTGCTGTAGAAAAAGCAATTTCTTTTCAAAGTTATTCTTTGTGCAGAACATGATTTTCAAAATCTTAGCTTTCCTTGGCAACTGAGTATGTATATCATTGCAAATGTGGCATGACACCAAAGCCTTTTTGCCTCTTATAGAAACCTAAAGTTCAATTTGGCAAGTGTTCCAAACTTGTTTGGAACCATCTTCCTAAAAGAAAATTTTCTTATTCAATTTTAGATGGTGCCATAAAAGGATGAAAGCAAGATTTACTTGAACAACATAAAATGCCAACATTTGGAATTAGTGAATTACTATACCTCTTTATTTGCAACAGATGATGGGTATTAAACTTGACAACAGATTATGGGACCTTAGCTTTCTAGGTATGATTATACAAAGAAAAGGGGCAAAAATGAGGATAGGTATACACCAAATAATTGTAAGAAAAATGATACGGAATAAAATATTGTAGAATTCAATTTTCCTTCCTAGCCTTGATAACAGATGATAAGGGCATTGAGAAAGAATGTTGTTTTGCCAATGGAGCTTTAATTTCCATCTATTAGTTGTATGAACAAGATGGTTACTGATTTTGGATGAACTTTTACGGAGTTGTTTTGCAATTCAAATAATGTGACATATGAATAAAGAGGGCTCGCTTGCTTAGTAGTATGGCAGTGCATTTGTTGTGACCTCATCAACTTCATCTTTTTCTTTTAATGTGGGTTATTTGCTGTTGAGATTACTAATTTCACATTGGAAAATTACAAACATACATATGGGTATATGTGCTTTGGATTTCATGTCTAATTGGTTAGTTCTAATATTTTATCTATGCTTGAACCAAATTAGTATTACCCACTTCATTTATTATTTCAATCATTTCCATATCAATCAATATCAAAATTCTAACATGGTATTAGAGTCAAAATCGATCATTGCCTCCCTCACCTCGCACATCTTCAATCAGAAATTCTATTGGGATTTCAATTTCTCTTTCATTTTCCGGGATGTTCCAGGTTCTTGCCTTGTAATAGGTTTCAATATCATTTTAGTTGTTGCCCTATGATGGGTTCCTTCTACTTTGTTTCCCTCTATGATGGGGTTGATTTCAGTTCTTGTCTCGTGGTGGGTTTCTTCAGATATTTCGCCTGATAATGAGTTCTCAAATTTGATTATTCGGCCTTATTGGTTTTCAGTTGTATCACCTAGTCTATATCATAAATTTGCAAGTGCCAACTAGGCTTTAATAAAAAATTGTTTCCATCCAGTTGCCACTTGAGTGGGTTATTGAGATTATTAATCTTACGTTGGAAAATTACAAACGTGCGCATTGGTATATAATGTTTTGGATTTCATACCTAATTGATTAGTTCTTATCTTTTAACTATGCTTTAACCAAATCATTATTATCACTTCATTTATTATTTCAATCATCCCCAAATCAATTAATATCAAAATTTTAACATGTGCAATACCTTTGCATGCCTTAACATCGGTTGATGTTGTTGAGATAAGTGGTTTGTTGCTCGCATGGTTGTCAAACTCATGAGTCAACTTTTATGAGTGTACAACTTTTATGGTTGTCAAACTCACGTGGATATAAAATTGTAAGTAGAATTTTATGTGAGTCAACATGATAAAATCAGTAACCTTGCGAGTCTATCAATGATTTTACAAGTTTGCTTTATAATTCAGCCTTTACCTTCAAAATAGTTGTAGTCTCCGCTTTTTGCAGTTTATATATATATATATATATATATATATATATATATATATATATTTAAATTGTGTTCTTTTTCTAGAATTTTTTGACATACATATTATTATTATCATTGTAAAAATTTAAATATTACTTTTTGAAAATCTTGAATATTAAAATAAATAAAATATGAACCGGGGTTTTTAAATATGGGCTAACTGGAAAAAAATTGGTAAAAAGAATATAATGATGTTTAAAGTTTTTATTGAGATAACTTCATTATGTAGGTTTAGTTTTTAAAGAGTTGCTTAAAACATGGTGAAAAAGTTTCTATTCAAGTCTTGAATTTGATATATATAATTACGTACATATATATAAAATTAATTAGTTAATTAATTTATCAATTTCTGAAAGATAAAAGGTATAATAACAAATGCATTCATAGATGATGAAAGAAATGAGAGAGAAGTGACCGCACCATCAATGATTAAAGGAATAAACCATAATTTGCCCCTTGTGTTTTTTTTTTAAGTTTTGGCTCTTGTACTTTTATTTTTATAAAAAATGAGCCATTGTACTTTTATTTTGAAAAAAATTGAGTCCCTATATTTTTATTTTTATAAAATTTTAGCCCTTCCATGGAAACTGTTATATGACCTAAATTTTATAAAATAAAAGTACATAAATTCAATTTTACAAAATAAAAGTATGTGGCTCAATTTTTGTAAAAATAAAAGGACAAAAAAAAAAGGTAAAGAGAGCAAATAATGGTTTATTCCATGGTTAAACCCTATTTCATCTGTGTACTTCTATCCCTTACTAATATTATAATTTTATGAAATATTCTTAACTAAAATGTAAATTTAAGATCCATCTGCAACAATTTTTCCCTATGAAGCAGGACCCTTCATTCACTTAGCGTGCCCCGTGTCGGACACTCGACACTAGGAAACCCACATTTTCTTCCTATATATATATTTTTTTGGCAATGCTGTTTCCCCGAGTCCCGTGTCCATGCCACATAGACTTTTCCATCACTATTTCAGATTCTACTGTTTAGAACACTGCAGTGTTGTGGTTACTTCATGTGATTATCAGTCGCCATAATTATATATTTAAAAATTATAGGTTCTTTATGTGTTTATTCTACGAATATAGTTGTAAAAAAAAATTAGACATGAAACAGAGATAAAAAAAACAGGTTGTTATGTGAAATGATTCTTGAAGGTCTTCTATTTTCTTTGGCAGTTTTCCTGAGATTAGGATCTTATAGTACTCACCCATCTTTCAGATGATATTTTCAAGTATTAATATAACTTGAGGCTGATTACCTATTTATGTGATAAAGGCATATGCTGTGGTAATTTCATTTGTTTCTAATTTTTTTTACTTTTCATTTCAGGTGATCGCATTGATTACATGAATATGGATGACAGATCAATTGGAATGTTTTGGGTTGTGTCCTATACTATGGCACAACCAGCTTGTGAAGCAGTGATTAACTGGTTATCCTCTGCTGGAGTTTCCGAGTTGTCACCTGGAACAAATATGCAGTCGAGTGAGAGGATAATGGTGATGCGGGAAGTAAGCCCAATACCAATGTCATTATTATCTGGCCTTTCACTGAATCTGTGTTCTAAGTTGGTCCTCCAACTTGAAGATTCTTTATTTGGTGGGCAGGTACTGCATCTGTTTCTTGCTTTAGTTCATTCTTGAGCTAGGAGACTTTTCTCCATATGCTAAATACTTATGCTTGTGCCTGTAACCTGTTGCCTTCCTTGATTTCCTAGAATAGTGTTATGGCAAGCTGCAATCAAGAGGGTGTTGGATAGAAAAGTAGAAAAGGCATTTTGATTGAATAATAATAGAAGTTTTAGAAATTAGGTTCTATGCAGCATGTAAGAGCCTAGCTAGGTGCTAATGATAATGATGAGGGGCTCTCTTTAGGACATGGAAAAGAATATGCTATTAACTTTCATCATCATAGTTTTGTCTCTTTGTTTCATTTTCATTTGATTAGGCTAATCAAATTGTCTTGGGGGATTTCATTTGGTAACTACCTCGTAAAAAAAACAAGTTAAAATGATAAGTCAAAACTTTTAACTTAAAATTTATGCTAAAATGCATTACGTGATTAGGTTTTTAAATAATTTTACTATTTAAAAATTACATCATTTATTTTATTCAACACTTCAATTTTCAGCACATAATTTTCACTTTACCAAGCACTTAGTTTGTCTGTTTTGTATAACAATGAGAAACAACAAAATCAAGGTATGCCGTTTTTTAAATTGCCTCACATTGGTCTATCACTGCCCCCACTACTTAACTCTACCCTGCAGTTATCAATATCACCATTATCACTGCAGATATATACTGGCCCATTTACTAAGATCTGTTTTGAGTGTAAATATTTGGTGCGGGTGTATCATAAAGAAAAGTAATAACTTGTGCGATATTTCTTACTTGAGAATTTTTATGCTTCTTACTATGTGTAAGGGTATGTCTTTGTTGATTTGGTTGCTGACGATAGTAAAATGAGCTAGATGGTGGCACCCAATTTGTTTGTGTGCACAAGAACAAACAACATTCATTGGAAAATGCATCTATTAGGTGCTGTAAAATTTTTATCTACTGGAATTGCTATGTGAAATAGAAAACTGTACCGTGATTTACAGATTAGAATGTATTTTTCTTTTTTGATTCTGATGGAAAATATTATCTGTTTCTACGACGAAATAATTTATAGAATAGATGATTGTCCATAGTTGTCTTCCAATTTGACAAGAGCTTCTGATATGAGCATCTAATGCTTGGTGCAGGTTATTCCCAGCATTGCAATGGTTGAAACATATTGTCGATTGCTACTCCTCGCACCTCACTCGTTATTTCGTTCGCACTTCACTGTAATTCCCCTTACCTACTAAATTACTGTTGGTGGATAATTTCTTTTTTATTTGCATGTACATATGTGGATAAATTATTCTAGGCCTCATGGGGAAAGCTGAATGAATGTGTTAGCTGATCAAACGATTTGTTCGTAGTGTCTTCTGTTGTTATATATTCTTATACCTTCTCTAGTGGCGTAATCATTTGTGCATTTGTGTCATAGACATGGTTGCAGCCTGCAGATGTCATTGCACGTGCAACTGTCATACTATTATGAATTTAAACTTTATTTTTCTTTAAAGAATTTTTTTTTACTCTATGATGCATAGATTGGCAAGATGCTGGTTCTTAAGTAACACTACTAGTGACTATTTTTCTTAATGAACTTCAATTATTTTATTTTAAGCCAGAAACACAATTAACAGAAAAAGAATTGTCTTTTCTCATTCACAAATCAAACTGATAGGCTTATCTTAGAGACATGAGTGGTAAAAAGAAAGTAATCTTAGAGACATGAGTGGTAAAAAGAAAGTAAAGCTTAAAATTCAAAAGCGAGTTGGAATGTATTTCTACAAGGAATGATTCAGATCTAACTATATATGTTTAAAAACAATGCTAAAAATTGAAAACTAACATTATATTAAATCTGCAGGCATTGGACAGTACAACAGGTCAAAATAGTAATTACTGTACATGCAACAAAAGTTAAGGATGTTAAGGCTTTGTTTGATTCATAGATAACTATTTATCTTTGGAAAATATTTTTTAAGGAAAACATTTTCTGAAAGAAATATTTTCCCAAAAAATGTTTTGTTGCATTATTACCAAAACAAAGATTAACTTATAATACTGTAAGTTTATTTAAATTGATGATAAATTTGTATTTTTAAAATTTTATAAGTATGAAAAAATACATAAAATGATAAATCTGGTGGTCACTGTTAATTGGCAATGGTCAGTGGTGATCATCAATTGTTGGGAGTGGTGAGTATTGATGGTTGGTGGATTAATAAAATTATAATGAGTTTGTCAATAGCCGGAAAATAACTTCCTGTTTTAAAAGGAGGAAGTCAATTTCCTTAAAAATGGCTTCGTTTTCTACTGGCCATGAAAATATTTTCTGTTGACTAATTTCGATAGCATTCTGAATGTCAAAAAATTGGGAAAACATTTTCCAGGAAAATATTTTCTGTTAAAGCCTAAATATAATTTGGAAAAAGAAAGTGTAAAAGTTTGTTCCTGCCTTAATTTTTACCAGGGGTTTTTAAGAGTTAAGAGTCATTTGTAGCTGAATCTAAATTCCAAACCTTACATTGTTTTGGTTGACTTGCTGAATTAGATAAACCTTGTTAGAAATGTATTAAGCAAGGGGGTTTGAACTCTTTGTGAGAAAAAATGGGAAAAATAATAAATCGGGGGACTGTTATTGTCACAGTTTTTATATAATGGTTATTATGTCCTTGACTCTAGTAACTCTGTTACAAAATGTGATTTGTAATGGCTCTTCAAATTCCATCATCTATAGGCTGTTACAGTGCATAAAGGGCCATAATTAGTTTCATACGTGATGGCATCCAAAAGGTTGACAAATGTCCGCTGCATTTGCTGTAAATTCTATGGCAGCAAGGCAAAGTTGTTCTAAAATTCATAGAAGTGGATGGCTGTGTTGTATTCATCATTTTATAGAAGATGATTATTACATATAGTCCTTTCAGAAAATGGCAGGAGGAAACCTTGAATCTGTTATGGCGAGCAACTACTGCTCTATTGGAATTTTAATCAGGGATGACATTAAGTACCCTGAAATTCTTGCTTCCAAAGACTTGCATGTTTTGAATTAAATGTTTACCCTCCCTCCTTCGTGATCTTTATTCTTTTGCTCTGACATGTCCACTATGCTTGTAAGTTGTGACATGCCTTAATTTCTCTCTGCAGCATTTGGCACAGAGGTACCAATCCTTATTTAGCAAGCCTGGAGTGACTCTTTTGGTGTTTGAAATTTTGAACTACCGATTACTTCCACTATACAGGTAATAACCTTTTGTGTCCATCTTACATGCTATTGTTCTTGTCTCATAATAGTGTGATAATTTGCATAAATTTAAGAATTTCAATAGGCTTTTTTTTTTAGGAAAATTTAAAACATATTAGTATTCCCTGAGCAAAACAACTTAAACACAGAATACAACATTGTTTCCACTAGTCCAGAAGGTTATCCTTCATAGGACTTGAGCTATTACAAAAATTAAGTCTTTCATGTACTGCATAGAACAAAACACATCATCAACAGTTTGTTGATACTGCTGAAAATCAACTGATTGTGTAGCAAGAGTAACTATCCAGACTTTTGCTCTTAAACTTTTACCTGCAGCTCTTCTAGTAAACCAAGAAACCTCGCTGTGCCACTACATACCTTCTCTCCTTATTCCCAGAGCTATCAGAACTTTCTTCCAAATCTGCTTGCTGAAGTCACATTGAAAAAGTAGATGCTGCACTATCTCCTCTTCTCTGGGACAAAAAATACAACTACTATCCTGTGTGATTTCCCATTTTCTTAGCCTGTCTCGGGTAGTAAGCTTTTTGTGCATGGATAACCCTGTAATAAATCCATGTCTTGGTATATGCATACTGCTCCAGTTGTGTAGCCCATCTTCTCTTCTGATCTTTCATCCACGAGAACTCCCAGGCACTCGAAACAGAGTATTTCCCAGATGTTCTCAATCCCCAAACTATTTTATCATCCTTTTCCCCAATTCTGTGATACTGACTCAAATAATGCACTTGCTGAGCCCTGTCAGGATCAATACCAGAGGGAAAAATCCATCTTCCCCTTCTCAACACATCACCAACTTTTAACATTTTTTGGAAACTTCAAATTCATCTCTCCAGTACCTGCAAATTTATCAGAGAGATACACCATTTTCCCAGGGGTCATGAAGCAAAGAAAAAGATTTTCCATTCCCCAATATATAAGAGAATATAGGCTTACATAGGTTAGAATTCTAATAATTAGGATTTCAGAATGCATAAATCTGAATTATTTCTATTTCAGACTCTTCTTGGTTGTAGACAATCCTATTCACATTTTCCTCTTTTGTTTGCTTCTCATATAAATGTGCTGCATCGTATTTGGCAGTCGCTGTCCATTAACTTATTGTAAACGTCTCTGAATCTGATGATCTTTTCTGGATATGGGTGCATCAGGCACAAAAATAATTCAACGGGTAGCCTGTGATCTTGAGATGACTGCAAATTTTGTTTGTAAATGACACATTTCCTGTTTGTAGGTACCTAGCGAAAAGCAAATCGCTAATGTATGATGTTACGAAAATAATTTCTACTTTAAAAGGGAAACGAGGAGATCATCGGTTATTTAGACTGGCAGAAAACTTGTGCATGAACCTAATTTTATCTTTGAGAGATTTTTTCTCAGTGAAAAGAGAAGGGAAGGTATATATATATTTATCATCAGAAGACTGCAAATTTTTTCCCCTATTGCTCTTATCACCTGTGTCAAACTAAGATTTTTACTTGAATCTTTTTCAGGGTCCAACTGAATTCACGGAAACTTTAAATCGTGTGACCATAATTACTCTTGCCATTATCATCAAAACTCGTGGAATTGCTGATGCTGATCACTTGCTTTATCTTCAGACTATGCTAGAACAGATAATGGCAACTAGCCAGCACACATGGTCAGAGAAAACGTTACGCTACTTTCCTCCTCTTCTTCGTGATGCTTTGATTGGGAGAATAGATAAAAGGGGGCTAGCTATTCAAACATGGCAGCAGGTTTATCATTCGATTTCCTTTTTTTTTAAATTCTCTTATATGCTTTTGTTGTTTATTTATTTTTCTGCTGATGATTGACACTCTTTACACATGAAAATGCAAGTCTTTATATATGAAATTGTAAATCATCATTAATTGATTGACTGGTGGGATAAGAGAGTAAAAATGGTCTGTCTTGGAAAAATAGTTGGATAGCATTTGGTATGCCATAATGTTATTTAATGCAATGTAATCAAATGCAATTCCAATGTTAATTTATACTAGAAATTCCTTTGATTAAATTGCATTATGCCGCATTACACCATACCAAACATCGCCTTGGTACTTATATGATGTGTTTATTCAGTTACAGCTTATAAGAGCCTCAACCTTCATTGGTAATGAAAAGGTAAAAGGAGCTATATACAATGAACATAATTTTTAAAAACTAAATAATTAGAAGAGACATTTGTTCAAGATCATTCCCTTCATGTTTGAGGCGTGGATGTGCCTGTTATACCAATCATTTCAATTGATTGGCCCACTGAACAGATTTCATGACATCATTTACTCTTCTGTCATTATATTCACCATCTCAATATTAAGGAAGAACAGGTTACATCATTGCCTCATTGTTCTTATCTGAAACAAATGTTGGAGCCTTTCCCAGGCTCAAAATCTTGATAGTTCAACATATTGAAACCTGAAATTGAGCTTTTTGTGATTGAGGGACAATAATGCAAAGAAGACAATTCTTGTTATTGGTCAAAACCTAGGGACTAAACAATAATTTACCCAAAAAATTATTCTTAAGCAATTTAAAAAGTAAAAAATTAATTATATTGGTTGTCATTATTAAATCCTTCCAATTAGGAAGGGAAACTTTTAATGTGGGACCCATAGAAGGATGGAAAAGTATTTATTTGTCCTTCCTTACTTTTTTCTTCAACCCAACAAAGGTAAATTTTGTTTTCCCTCCACTTTTCCTTACCACTTTATCCATCCCCTATTTTTCCTTTCAAACAAACATAAGGTAAAAGTTTACCTGATGCTACCTGATTTCCCATACTACTGTACTAAGATTCCTAAGCTATGGCTCACCATTATTGTTCACATAATAGCCCAATAATCTGAACTTCAGGTTGTTCTGCTTCTTGTTCTTGGAAAATCAGGAAACATGCAAGTTTGTGGAACTATTAAGTTAAACTATGAAATAATTTTAATTAGTTCCAAGCTTGTGTGGATTGCTCGAGGATTCTGTTAATGTTTTAATGCTAACTCTTTTTGCAGGCGGAGACAACTGTGATTCACCAATGCACCCAGCTTTTATCACCAACTGCTGATCCTTCATATGTTATGACTTACATCAACCATAGTTTTCCCCAGCATCGACAGTACCTGTGTGCTGGTGCATGGATTCTGATGCAGGGGCACCCTGAAAACATTAATAATGAAAAACTGGTATGACTCTACAGAATTTTAATTGCTTTATCATGAACAATTATATGATGGGTGTTTATTTCCTGGCTAAGTTGGATCTATACAGCGACCTTAAAGCTTTCTAGGATTTGTCATGCAACACCCTGTACTTATTGAGCTTTACTTTGCATTAAGATATTTATCCAACCCCTCTAATGATATTGGGGGACTCCATGCAAGTGGTAAAAAAAATTGATCATATTAAACAACCAAGCTCAAGTAAAAAAATGATTTTTTTACTAACAATTCTCAAATTCTGGCATTAAACACTGTAGGGAAGTAGGGGTTGAGAACGGATTTGAGTGAGACTGGTGGGGATTCTATCAATGCATCATTTATAGTTTATTTGTGGGATATGCTTTCTAATCCCATTAATTTATTGGAGTTAGATGGAAGACCATTGTAAGATCACATAAGCATTCAGTGTTCCAATTTAAAAAGTTAAGTCACTTTGATTAGAAGTTGGATATACTGCGACAGTGATGGATATCTACCAAGTTTTGCTTTATGTCTAGGACAAATTATCATTTATGCCCTGCTTTAGCTTTTTGAGAAACTTTATTCATTATTCTAGCCATACATTCTTTATATAATTGAGTTAGGCACTTGTTTTGAGAGAATTCTCCCCTGAAGAAGTGACTGCAAATATATATACTATGGTGGATGTTCTACTTCACCATCTTCACATGGAACTTCAACATGGGCATTCCTTGCAGGTTTAAATCTTCATCCTTGGTTGCTCTCCAAGTCCATGCACTAATCCCTTAAGCATTTGATCTTCATGTGCAATTTATTCATTTCATATTGTCGCTTTTCCCTTGTCCTCTCCAGGACCTTCGATTGAAAACTTGTGCAAATCT
>CAOJBK010401776.1:0-18094 GCA_948294925.1 Codiaeum variegatum | reverse complement strand
CTACTGGCTTTACCTTTCTATTCAAAGAGTTCATACCTAATTCTTTTCCCCTTTTCCAAAGGTCATCATGTTAAACACTGGAGATATCCCACCTATTGTTGATGCCACTATACCCAATGTTACTGTTGCTGCTCCACCCATCGACATTGCCACCATGCTCATTAAAATTATGAGAACACAAGAGGAAACCATGAAGACTCAATAAGACACCCTTTCTGTCATGATGCAAGCCCAAGAGCTGACTATTTTAGGCAAGGTTCAAGCTATGTTGTTGCAAGTTGGGATTCAGCCTAACAACCATGCTTCCTCTTCCAATTCTGGGAAAGACCCTATGGTTGAAGAAGTCATTGTCTTGAATCCATATACTGGTTGTGGAAACAGCACCCCAACTACCCTGACTATTGATCCTTTCCCAAAAGTGGTTGAAGATCATCCATTCCTTAATATTATGGTTGAAAAGTATGAGAAAATGGAAAAGACTCTGAAAGCTCTGAAAAAGAAGGAAATTTTCCTTGATGTGAAGGCACTGATTCCTTTCCCAAATACCAGGCTCCTTCTAAAATTTTAGATGCCAAATTTTGAGAAGTTTGATGGCACCACCTACCCCAACACTCACCTCAGAATTTATGATGGTACTTTATGCCCCTTGAGTATGGAAGGTGAGCTCCTTGCTCAACTTTTCCAATAGTGCCTTCTTGGTGTGGCTTTTAATTAGTTTATCTAGTTAGAGGATTTTAAGAAATAGGCTTGGGAATCCATATGTAATGAATTTATAAAATAGTACTCATATAATCAAGAAGTTAATGTTAAAAAGTGAGATCTTGAAACAATAAAACAATTTCCAAAAGAAACTTTCTCTGCTTTTATCACTAAATAAAGGAAGAAAGCCTCCCAAATGGTTGACAGACCAATCGTGCGAGAATAGATTGACATCATTGTCAAGAACTTACTACCTATATATCGAGACAAAATGATAATCCAATACTTGCTTGACTTCAAAGCGCTTGTGAATGTTGGCACTCGCCTAGAAAACGGGCTTGAATTTGATCTTATCAAGGATGAAACTCAAGCCTCATCCTCCCGCTTTAAAAAACCAATGCTACTCAAAAAGAGGCCAGAGTTAATGCAATCTCGGCCCGTAAACCTCTTCAAATACAATGAAGGGAATTCACCAACTTAAGGGGATGAACAGTAAGCTATCTCCTGAAATAATGTTTTAAGAAGGGTGTCTTTCAACCACTGGAACCCAAACCCATTCCTAATCCACTACCAAAGAACTTCAATATGAATGAGAGGTGCAACTATCACCAAGGGCCAGGCCACAAAACTGATGATCCTTTTTCCATAAAATACAAGATCTCATTGATGCCAATGACATATTGATGCCTACTGCAAATATGGGCACAAATCCCCTCCCAGAGCACAACGTGAATGCAATACTAAATGAATTTGAGCAAAGGGATTCTATGCACCTTATCACTGATGTTGTACTATTGAGCAATTATCACTACACTAGAGAAGACCAATCTTCCTTGGAAAGGTCTCTCTCCCAAATTGCTCACTACTGATTAGCCAACCTTCCTTAGGAAGGTCAATCCATAATGACTATTGTTGTGCCATCATTGAACTAAGTCACTTGGGTCAAGAGATAGATGCTATTACCAGAAGTGGTAGAATCACTCAAGCACCTGTTATAACTCCATCTACTAGTCAACTAGTGACTCAATCTAAAGGGACTCTAGACCCAGAAGAGGATACCATTCTCAAACAACTCAAAAGGATGTAAAAAAACATATTTCCATTTGAAGTTTGCTCATGTCCTATTACCCTTACTGCCAAGCTCTTTGTAAAATGCTGGGTCAATGCCAGACTCCAACAGACATTTCTCTTGAAGCTCTGGTTGCTTCCATCATAAGTGTTATAAAAGGGACATCCATTTCTTTTTGTAACAATGAGATCACATATGGGGGACTGCACAATGATGCCCTTTATATTACCATCGTCATAAGGGAAAAAAATGTCCCAATGACTTTGGTTGATAATGGGTTTGCACTCAACATCTGTCCACTGAAAGTTGTAAGTTGCTTGGGGTAAAGTTCTATTAATTTCACCCCTTCTGATCAAATTGTACGGGCTTATGATAACTCTCAAAGAGAAGTTCTAGGATGGTGACTCTAACTTTCACTATAGGCCTAACCAACTTTAAAATATCATTCCAAGTCATAGATGTGTCGTCCTATTTCAATTTGATTCTAGGTAGACCTTGGATTCATCAAGCCAAAGTTGTGCGATCAACTTTGCATCAAAGGGTTAGATTCCCACTAAAAACTGGTATTTTTATTGTCAAAGCATACTTGTCTGGAAAATCTAAGGTCCTAGACACCATTACTATCTTGGAAATACAGCCTGAGTTGTCAGCATATCCTTTATTTGGCTTCTCATTTGTCTAGTTCATCCATGCAACTGAGAATCTAAAAGAGCCAATTGCCTTGGATTTCGATCCGTATTGCAACCCAAAGATTGGAAACATTATGAAGCACATGGCCTACTTTCCTAGCCTAGGCCTTAGGAAAAATCAACAAGGAGTTGATCCCTTCTACGAGTTCAAGTTTTCTAGTCCTCCTTTTGGTCTGGGCTACAATCGAACAGATGATGAGATTAAGGAAGAAAAAGCCAAAGCTAGAGAGAGGTCTGCAATTACTAAGCAAAGGGGAGAAGCTGACATCCTCATGAGGCCTTACATTAAAACACTAAATATGTACTTTGTCAAAGAAGGAGAGATAATTCCTTACTGTGCTTTCCTCAAACTTTGGATCTGCCCTGTGACTGGCATTAGAATCCCTATATTTGGGCTTTTTTTTATGTGAAGCTTACCACTGAAGATTGTCGACCCATATACTTCTTGGAGAATGACTATGAAGAGAACATGGAAGCAGACCTCTTTGGACACATAGATGTTCTCACTGATAAAGAGGAGAAATCCAACATCTCCGCTCTGATCAACTCTGCCAAAGGAAAGCTGAAAACTGGCATTTTGACAATAATCCTATTGCATCTGAATTTGAGATTGAGTCTGAGTCAAGTACTAAATTTGAGTCTAGTACTGAGTCTTAATCTTTATCCTCTTCTGAGTCTGATTCTAATGTAACTGGTCCATCGGGTTTCAACTATGAATAACATCTAACTGTGGACCTCTCTCTAATTTCTATTAATAAGACTACTAAATTTTCTTATTACGTTCCTATCTTTTTATTTTCTTTTGATGTTCCAATTGATGAATCTGACCTCAATAAAAAAGAAAAAGAGAATAAAATAATAAATGAAATAAAAGATGCAGTTAAAGAGCCCATAAACACTAGCACTCATAACATGCCTAAAAATACATACATTCCACCTGCATGCTCAAACAAACAGGACATTGAGTCTACCATCAAGAGGTTCGAAGACTGCTTCGCCTGGGAGCCCAGCTATATGACTGGACTCCATCCAAGTATTACCGTCCATAAAATCTTGACATACCCAGATTGCAAGCCTGTTAAATAGAAGCCCAAACACATGACGCCCACCTAGTCTATTCCAATTAAGGAAGAAGTGACTAAACTGCTTGCTCACAGATTCATTGAACCAGTCAACTACCCATCTTGGTTGGTAAACATCGTCCCAGTACCGAAGAAGGATGACAAAGTTAGAATGTGTATGGATTATCAAGATTTGAATAAGCATGCCCTAAGTACAATTTTCCACTGTCCCACATAAACATCTTGGTCAATGCACTGGATGGTTCAGAGATGGTTTCCTTAACCGATCTGGCCTCGGGGTACAACCAAATCTCGGTTCATTCTCCTGACATGGAAAAGACAACCTTTATCACCGAATTGGGTACATACTATTATAGAGTAATGCCGTTTGGGTTGAAGAATACTAGAGCCACCTACCAGAGAATGGCTACTATAATTTTTCATGACTTAATGTGTAAGGAAGTAGAAGTCTACATTGACGACATGATCATTAATGGTGCTACCCCTAAACAACATCTACATGTGCTGGAGAAGTTCTTCCTTAGACTTCGATAGTACAATCTCAAGCTGAATCTTGACAAATGAATACTCGGAGCCTCATCTTGAGTATTCCTGGGTTACATGGTTAGCAAGAAAGGTATTGAAGTGCATCCAGCCAAATCTAAAGCCATTCTTAACATGCCACCTCCTAAAATTGAAAAGGAGATAAGAGGCTTTCTAGGCTGTCTACAGTACATTAGTCGATTCATCCAACAGTTAGTAGACACTTGTGGATTAATATTCAATTTTCTCAAGAATAATTCCTCTGAATAGTGGAATAAGGAGTGTTAAAGGGCCTTCGAATAGATTAAAAAGTATCTTCTAAGTCCGCCAATCCTACAGCCTCCCATGCCTGGTCAGCCACTATTGCTCTACTTAACTATTACTGAAGAAGCCATGGTGGCAATGCTGGCACAAAAGGCCTCAAATTCAAATAATGAGAATGACATCTATTACTTGAGTAAAGGGATGTTGGCTCACGAAATGAAATGCAAATACATAGAAAAACTCTTCCTAACTTTGGTATTGGTTTATCATAAACTAAGGCATTATTTGGGGGCATACATTATACATGTCCTCACTGATCAGAGCCAACTCAAATACCTTATAGAAAGCCATGTCCTAGATAGCAAGATGGCTAAATGGATGGCAGTCCTAGCACCTTAAATACATTCAGAGAAATTCCATCAAAGGTAGTGTCATTGCCGATCAACCAGTTGCTGCCCTAACTGATGATCATTAGGAAGAACCTGAATTTCCTGACGAAGTCCTTCTTTTCCTTCAAACTTAAACATGAAAATTGTATTTTGATGGAGCTGTAAACCATAAAGGTTATGGAGCAAGATTGGTGTTCCTTATGCCTACTGGTTAAAGCTTACCTCTAGCAATCAAACTAGATTTTGAGGTAACCAACAACGAAGCCAAATACAAAGCATGTGTATCTAGACTAGAATTAGCTCTCCAAATTGGCTTTAGAAACTTAGAAGTCTACGATGACTCCAAACTCATTATCTCACAAGCCTTAGGAAAATGGAAAATCAGAGAGGAGTAGTTAGTTCCTTACCATAAGTGCCTCAAAGAGCTAGCCAACAACTTTGATGACTTATCTTTCCACTACCTTCCAATAACTCAAAACAGATTCTCCGACGCACTAGTAATTCTTGCATTCGTGATAGAAATATGTGATGGGTTCATTATCAGTCCTATTTTGATAAGCATCAAGCATCAATCGAGTTTTCAGACTCATTGTATGAATATTCAAGAAGCCAAAGAGAAACCCTAGTGTTGGAACATCTACATCTAACTCACTAAAGGAGAATATCCTGAAGGTGCCTTCATATCAGAAAGGAGAACCATTAGGCAACTGGCTAGTGAGTACATCCCTAGAGGTGACGTCCTCTACAAAAAGACAATGAATGACATTCACCTTAGATATGTTTTAGATAAGAAGGCCAATAATATCATGGAAGAAATCTATAGTGGGACAAATGGCACCCATATGAATGGTTGGGCATTATCTCAAAATATCATGAACCAAGGTTACTATTAGCTCACCATGAATGGGGATTATGCACGGTACGCCCGAAGGTTCCTAAAGTGTCAAGAATACTCTAAAATTCAAAAGCTTCTATCCTTTCCACTCAATCCTATTACTACTCTGTGGCTCTTTGCTATTTGGGGTATCGACGTAATTGACAAGATCTCACCAAAGTCTTCTGCCGGCTATGAGTACATCTTAGTGGACATTAACTACTTCACTAAGTGGGTTGAAGCTTCCCTTTATTAGGCCCTAGACTCAAAGAAGCTAGCCTAATTCATCAAAACCAACATCATCACAAGGTATGGTGTTCCACATGAGATCATCTTTGATAATGGCTCACACTTTCAAAAAGAAGTCGTTACACTCCCGAAGAAGGAGAAGATCGAACATCAGAGGTCTTCCCCATATAGATCTTAGATAAATGGCACAGTTGAAGCCACTAATAAAGCACTAAAGAATATGCTCTAAAAGATGAACAGTTTCAAATTCCAATTTTTTGATTCCCATACCTACTTAAACCTATTTCCTAGCCTCCAAACACCTCTAAGCATTACAATACCTCTTCAATCGATATGGATCATCAGAAACTCATAATAGACACTCCATTTCTCATCAGTTCAGTAGTTCAGTCCCTTCAATTCTAGTTCAAACATACAAACTCTAGCGCTCTCTGAAAACAATGGAGATTCATTCAGATTTCGTCAAACCCTCCGACCATCTAATTCCAAAGCCTCATAAGCAAAAGGTAAAATCGGTATAGTATTCTTCTTTTCCTTTAATCTATGAATCAACTAAGCCCTTTTAATATGAATTAAGGCATCTTTATTGAAATTCCATTTTTTCATAAAAATGAACTATTTAAGCCCTTTAATCTAAACTAAGGCATGTTTTTATTAAAATATTGTTTTTCATAAAAACGAATCAAACTAAGCCTTAAAATGAACTTAGGTGGTCATTTCACAATCAAAACCATTTTTTATTAATCAAACTAAATTGGTTTACAGCCTATTAGTTAACAGTTTTATTAAATAAAAATGGTTAGCGACTGAACATTCAAACCACCCAATTGTTATCAGAACAACCCCACCCTTCACGAGAAGGGACAATGGCGTGGGGTTTGATTCCCGTTCAAAGGGATATTTTAGCAAGCTATTCATGGCTTCAAATCCAAAATTATATTTTCCTATATTGTATTTGTTCTTTCATTACTGATGTTTCTATTAGTTAGTTTACTATGTTCATTGTTACGATTGGCTACATTTCTATTATTTTTATGTTATTATCGTATTTTTTTTTATGGATTTGTATTGGAGAATGTGTGCTTCTTTAAGAGAGTAAGACTGGAGGGGAGATCTCCTGATTTTCATAAATTTGCAATGTAATTTAATTTTAATCGCTTTCTTTGGGGATGTGTGCCTTCCCTAGAACCTTAAGTGAGCTAGAGGAAGGACCCCTGATTTATTTTTCTGTCTTTACCACCTTATGTGATTTTCATATGCATTATCCTGTCCATGCATCATATTTGTTATGATATCTATTCATGCATCACATGATATGCCATACATGAAAATATGATTTTAGCCAAAATCACTTTGTTTTAAGCCAAAAGTTGTTATTTAAATGGTCAAAAAATTTTTCATAAAAATTATTTTTATCACATCATGAATCCTCAAACCCCCTTTAGTTCGAGACCATCGTTTTCTTAAAATTGGGAAAAATTAAACATAATTTTTCTAAAATGGAGTTTTATTAAAATTATTTCTTAATCGCTATAGAAAATCCTTTTTTTAAAGATTAAGTGGAGACTCTATACACTTCACACACCACGTGCACACCAATGAACACATGTGGATGCACAAATGTGGGACCCGGCCATAATTCGTGATGCCATGCGCAATCCGAGCCCTCGTAGTTGGTTTCTCTAGCCATAAATTAGAAAGCATACTGAGGAAATCCCATAGGCAGCTCAGACGGGGCCTCACACATCCATCTAGCCATTTTGCTTTCTAGGACAGGCTTTTTTATGAAATATTTAAGTTGACTCTGATAAATGAGGACATGTGTGATGTATGCTCCCCAGGTAATGCCTCAGTTTGTGACAGACCCGTACCAGCGAAAGGCAGATTTTCTCAATGTACTTGTACTTGAGCTCATGGGCCAGCATTTTTTTACTCAAGTAGATGATGGCATTCTCCTTGTAGGAATATGGGGCATTTTATGCCAACATTACCCCCATGGCTTCTTCAGTGATTGTCAGATAGAGTAATAGTGGTTGATTAGGTCTAGGAGGCTATAGAACTGGTGGATTTAAAAGGAACTCCTTAATCTATTGAAGGCCCTTTGGCACTCCTCATTCCACTATTTAGAGGAGTTTTTCTTGAGTAGGTTGAATATTGGTCCACAAGTGTCTGCTAAATGTTGGATGAACCAACTGATGTATTGTAGGAAGCCTAGAAGCTTCTTATTTCCTTTTCAGTTTTAGGAGTTGGTATGTCAAGAATGGCTTTAGACTTGGATGGATCCACTTCAATGCCTTTCTCACTAACCTTATAACCTAGGAATACTCCAGATGAGGCTCTAAATATGCATTTGTTAGTATTTAAATTGAGATTGTACTTTTGAAGTCTAAGGAAAAACTTCTCTAGTGCTCGCAGATGCTGTTAAGTAGTAGCACCTTTAATGACCATGTCATCAGCATAGACTTCCACTTCTTTGTGCATTGAGTCTTGCAAAATTGTAGTAGTCATTCTCTAATAGGTGACTCCAGTGTTCTTCAATCAAAATGGCATTACTGTGTAATAATAAGTACCCTAGTCAGTGATAAAGGTTGTCTTTTCCATGTCAGAAAGATGAACAAAGATTGGGTTGTACCCTATGGCCAGATCAGTTAAGGAAACCAACTCCAAACCTGCTAGTGCATCGACTAGAAGGTCTATGTGGGGTAGTGGGAAGTCATCCTTAGGGAATTCCTTGTTTAGATCTTTGTAATCCACACACATTCTGACTTTTCCATCTTTCTTCGGTACTGGGACAATGTTTTCCAACCAAGATGGATAGTTGATAGGCTCAATGAACTTATGACAGAGTTGTTTAGTCCCTTCTTCCTTTATTAGAATAGACCAGGTTGGCTTCATATGCCTGAGTTTTTGTTTGCCAGGCTTGCAATCTGGAAATGTCGAGATTTTGTGGACTGTGATGCTTAGATCGAGTCCAGTCATATCGGTGGGCTTCCAAGCAAAGCAGTCTTCAAATCTCTTGATGGAAGACTTAGTGTCCTATTTTTTTGAGCATACAAATGCAATTTATGTGTTTTTAGGCATGTCATGAGTGCCACTATTTATGAGATCTTTAAATGAATCTTTTATTTCATTTATTTTATTCTCCTTTTCTGTTTGATTGAGGTTAGATTCATCAATTGGAACATCAAAAGAAAATAAAGAGATAGGGTCGTAATAAGAAAACTTAGTAGTCTTATTGATAGAAGTTGGAGAAAGGTCCACGGTTACATCAAATTCATAATTAAAATTTGATGGACGTATTACATCAGTATCAGACTCAATACTAGACTCAGATTCAGTACTCGACTCAGGCTCAGTCTCAGATTCAGCAGCTGCAATAAGATTATTTTCATAATGCCAATTCTTCAACTTTCCAATGGCTAGCTTGATTAGAACACAGAGGTCATATTTCTCCTCCTTGTTGGTCATGATAGCAACTTCATTAAACTGACCAGCCTCCATGTTTTCTTCATGGTCATGGTCTAAATAGTATATGGGCTGGCAATCTTCAGCAGTTAGTTTCACATTTGAAAACAGTTCGAATCCAGGAATTCTAATGCCAATCACAAAACAGATCCATGGCTCGGGGAAAGCATAGTAAGGAATTGTCTCTCCCTCTTTGATAAAGTATCTATTCAATGTCTTAAAGTAAGGCCCCATGAGGATGTCAGCTTCACCCCCTTGCTTGGTAATTGTAGACCTTTCCCTGTCTTTGGCTTTCTCCTCCTCAATCTCATCATCTGTTTGGTGATAACCCAAGCCAAAAGGAAGAGTAGAAAATTTAAAGTTGTTAAAGGATTCAACTCCTTATTAATTCTTTCCAAGACCCAGACCATGAAAGTAGGCCATGTGCTTTATGATATTCCCAATCATAGGGTTGCAGTATGATAGAAGTCTAGAGCAATTGCCTCTTTCATATTTTCAGTTTTATGGATGAACTGGACAAATGAGAAGTCAGATAAAGGATATACTACCAACTCGGGTTAGATTTCAAAAATAGGAATAGTTTCTGGGACCTCAAATTTTCCCGACAAATCTGCTTTGATAATGACAATGCCATTTTTCAGTGGGAACTTAACACTTTGATGTAGAGTTGATGGTACAGCTTTGGCTTGATGAATCCATGGCCTACTTAGAAGTAAGTTGAAATAGGATGGTACATCAATAACTTAGAATGGCACTTTGAAAGTAATTGGGCCCATAATGATGGTCATATTCGCCACTCCCAAGACTCCTCTCTTAGAGATATCATAAGATCGTACAATTTGATCTGAAGGGGTGAAATCAGCAACACTTAACCCCAAGCAGCTTGCAACTTTCAGCGAGCATACATTGAGTGCATATCCATTATCAACTAGAGTCACAGGGATATTTTTCTCCTTTGTTATGATGGTGATGTAAATGGCATCATTGTGTGGTCACCCAAGCAGGATTTCATTGCCTGAAAAGGAAATAGATGTCCCTTTATAGCGCTTCTGATGGAAGCAACCAGAGCTTCGGGAGAAATGTCTGTTGGAGTCTGGCATTGACTCAGCTCCTTACAAAGAGCTTAGCAGTGAGGATAAGAAGACATGAGTAGGCTCTAGATGGAAATGTTTGCCTGAGTCTTATTTAACTATTTGAGTATAGGATCTTCTTCAGGTTTAGGAATCCCTTTGAATTGAGTCACCAGTTAACTTATAGATGGAATTGAATAGGCGTTTGAGTGATTTTTCCACTTTTGGTAATAGCATCCATTTCTTCACCCAAGTGTCTTAGGTCGATGGTGACACAATAATAGTCATTGTGGATTGATCTCCGTAAGGAAGGTTGGCCAATCGGGGCTGAGCAATTTGGGGAGAGAGACCTTTCTAAGGAAGATTGGTCTTCTCTGGTGTAGTGATGATTGCTTAAGAGCATAGCATTGGTGATAAGGGCATGGAATCCCCTTCCTCAAACTTATTCAGTATAGAATTTATATTGTGCTTAGGGAGAGGATTTGTTCCAATGTTTGCAGTGGGTAGCAAAAGATCCTTAGCATCAACGAGGTCTTGTATTTTGTGTCGAAGGGCCTTGCAATCATTAGTTTTGTGGCCTAACCCTCGGTAATAGTTGCACCTCTCATTCATATTGAAGTTCTTTGGCAGTGGATTAGGGATGGGCTTGGGCTATAATGGTTGGAAGGAACCTTTTTCTAAACACTATTTCAGTAGATAGCTCAGTGTTTATCTCCTTAAATTGGTGAATTCCCTTCGTTGGATCTAAAGAGGTTTGCGGGCTAAGATTACATTAAATCCATCTCCTTTCTGATTGCTATAGGTTTTCTTAAAATGGGAGGATGAGGTCTAAGTTTCATCCTTGATGAGGCCAGAGTCAATCCCATCTTCTAAGCGAGTGCCAACATTCACAAGTTCTTTGAAGTCAGGCAAGTATTATGTTATCAACTTGTCTCAATATATAGGTAGCAAGTTCTTAACAGTGATGTCAATCTGTTCTGGGATAGTTGGTCTGTCAACCATTTAGGAGGCCTTCTTCCTCTATCTAGTGATAAAAGCAAAAAAAAGTTTCTTTTAGCAATTGTTTTGTTGTATCAAGATCTCGCTTTTTAACATTAATCTCTTGATTATAGGAATATTACTTTACAAATTCAGTACAAATTGACTCCCAAGTCAGTTTCTTAGAGTCATCTAGTTGAATAAACCAATTTAAAGTCGCACCAGTAAGCGACTGTTGGAAAAGCTGAGCAAGGAGCTCGCCTTCCACACCTAAGGGGCATAAAGTACCATCATAAATTCTGAGGTGAGAATGGAGGCAGGTGGTGCTATCAAATTTCTCAAAATTCATCATCTGAAACTTCAGTGAAAGCCTGACATTTGGGAAGGGACTTAGTGCCTTCACATCAAGGACATTCTCCTTCTTTTTCAGGGCCTTAAAGGTTTTCTCCATTTCCTCGTAGTTTTGAGCCATAGTCTTAAGGAGTGGATGATCTTCGATCCCTTTTTGGAAAGGATCCATAGTAGGGGTAGTTGGGGTGCTATTTCCACTGTCGGGTTGTGGATTCAGGACAATAACTTCATCAGCTAAAACTTCCTTGCTTGAGTTGGAAGAGGTAGAAGCATGATTGGTGGGCTAGATCCTAACTTGAGTCAACGTAGCTTGGAACTTACCCAAGATGGTCTATTCTTGGTCTTGCATCATTGCAGAGAGGGTCTCTTATTGAGTTTTCATAGCCTCCTCTTGCTTTTTAAGAATGTCAGCTAACATTCCAGCAATGTCAACAAATGGAGGAGAAAAAAATAGCATTGGGTGCAGTGGCATCAGCAGCAGGTGGGATATCTTCGGTGTTTGACGTGTTAACCTTTTGACAAGAGAAAAAGGTAGAGTGTCAGCTTTTGAAAAAGATAAGGCCGGTACCAGTTCACTTTGTCCAATTTCAGTGTTTTGGATGTTATGATGCATGCATGCGTGTATGCATGAAAAAAAGGTTTCATTATGATAGTTTGCATAATCAAAATCTTTAGGGTACATGGGACTGAGGGTCAACTCTAATCATTACATGATAGCTCGGTGGTTTTAAAGGTTCCCAGTGACTAAAGGTGCGATATACCTAACCACATATGAACCAAGGAGGTTTGTGTGGGTGCAATGGTACGTTCGACCTCGTTATCCCAATGAAAGGATTGGAGGGTATGCCTCGGAGTTGGATGATTTCACTATCGGTGAAGCAGTCCTATGGAAAGAAGCTCACTCGATTTTACTCTCTACCTGGGTTTTCCTAGAATAAAGGATCATGTAAATTGATGCATGAAAACCTACTTTCACACAGTCTTAAGCCAACAGATTGTTTTATCTAAAAATAATCCACTTAGGTTTTTGAGTCAGTTTTCCAAATGTTCCCCAGTGGAGTCGCCAACTGTGAGGCCTCATCCGGAGAGCATAAAATTTTCTAGTGTGCCTTCAAGTTTATGGCTCGAGGAAACCAATCATAAGGGGTCAGATTACACATGGCGTCGCGGTTGTGGACAAGTCCCACATTTGTGCATCCACATGTATTCATTGGCGTGCACGTGGTGTGTAGAGTGTTCAGAGTCACCACCTAATCTTTAAGAAAAACAGTTTTTCTATAGTGATTAAGAAACCATTTTTGATAAAAACTCCATTTTAGGAAAATCATATATTTTTCCGAATTTAGAAAAGGTTAGGTCTCGAACCAAAGTAGGGTTCGGGGATTCGTGATCTGATAAAAATAATTTTTAGAAAAAAAATAGTTTTATCATTTTTAATAACAACTTTTGGCTTAAGAAAAGTGATTTTGGTTTTAAAAAAATATGATTTTCATGTATGCATGACATATTACGTGGTGCACGAACAGATAATCATGGTAAGTCATGATGCATGAACAGGTTTTAAGGCATGACAAACCATAAAATAGTAAAAGCAAGAAATAAATTAGGGGTCCTTCCTCTAGTTCACTTCAGTTTCTAGGGAAGGCACGCATCCCCAAAGAAAGTAGTAAATTACATTGCCAAAAATATCTAAAATCAGGGATCAGATATGGGAGGAACACACATTCCCCAATACAAATCCGCAGTTGAAATAATAGCAATAATATAAAAAAACCATAAAGCAACTCATGTGGACTAGCAAACTGTAAAGAACCATGTGGTATTTTATTAATCACATATACTATAGCATATAAAGCCTCCCCCCAAAATTTTTTTGGCAAATGAGAATGAAAAAGAAAAGTACAAACTGAATTCAAGATAGTTTGATGCATTATCTTTGCTTTCCCATTATGTTGTGGTGGTGGACATGAAAAACAGGAAAAATTTCCAGAAACATTAAATAAATTTTCAAATTTCTTATTTAAAAATTTCCCCCCATTATCACATTGGAACTGCTTTATTTTGGCACTAAATTGAGTTTCAATCATTGACTAAAAATGAAGGAAAATATCAAACACTTCACTTTTGACCTTCATAGGAAATACGCAAGAATAACTAATAAAACAATCAAGAAATAAGACATAATATTTAAAACTATTGAATGAAGAAATTAGAGTGTCAAACATCTGAATGAATTAATTGAAAGTGTTCGAGTTACATTAATAGAAACAAAAAAAAGGAAGCTTTGAATGCTTTTCCAATTACCAAGCTCAACAACTAAAATCAATTTTATTGGAACAAAAAAGACTTGAATGTTGCTTGAAAAATTGGGACATAATAAGAGCATGGAAAACTCTTATTCTTTAAACGTAAAATGGTGCGACAATCCAAAAACTATCACCCTTATCCCTCACCTTCTCCTATCAAAGTTGATTCCATCTCCAATGATGGGATTAGAAATATGAACAAGATTATCTCTTCTCTTAAATCACGCATCTCCCTGCAGTTATATTGTCGTAACTATTCTATTATTTTTTTATTTGGATAAAAAAGCTCAAAACATTTTTGAATTGGGTACTAAACTCGATATTCTCGTAAAGGCGATATTTGTTCCATCATTGCCAAAATTATTAAAAGAAATTAAATTGTCCATTCAAGACTCCAAAACTGATGAACATTCTCAACCTTTCTTAATGTTTTCAATTAGAAGGTTATCTCTCTTGCTTTTTTTGAAGTCATAAAGCCATGAGTTTACTTTTCTTCATGAGTTTTGAGGGAGATTTCCCTTAAATGGCTAATTGCATTTTGTGAAGCTTTAGTTGTAAACTGGGATGGGACCAATATATGGCTTGAAATTTTATGGGTAGTATACTGAGGTCTATTAGGAAATATTCCACCCCTTTCACTTCCAGTTCATTATGCTTATTGTTTTAAGAGTGTTGCAAGTTTGAGCAAGGTTAATAGGTTCTATTCACATTAGTGGAAGTATAATCTTTATATTGTTTCGCTCTCTAAGTTACCATTTTTAGTTGATTGATACATTTGGTGTTGTTCCATTCTCCTTGGGCTGCTATTTATTTATTGATGCATATGGTGCCACATTTTTACATTGGGCTGCCATTTTTGAGATATTAACAAACCTGATGCAGTTTTGTGTGCTCTGAGCTACTGTTTTGTGCTACCGATGCACCTCCTAGTGTTTTGCTAAGGATGCACCTTCATATACGGTGTCATATTACTCTTTGCTATTTTGGAGCAAGGTGTCGTTTTGACGAAGGCAGTGGTACCGTTTTAGACTAAATATGTAAATTGTAGCTCATATTAATTTCTGGGCTACCCTTTGTCTGCATTAATGATTGTGGCCATGATTCATTTTTCTTTGTATTCCATATGTAGTGTTGTAATACATAATGGGTTTTTTCACATATGATTATATCTCAATTTAGTTTCAGAGTATTGAG
This sequence comes from Codiaeum variegatum, assembly GCA_948294925.1. Classification (NCBI taxonomy): domain Eukaryota; kingdom Viridiplantae; phylum Streptophyta; class Magnoliopsida; order Malpighiales; family Euphorbiaceae; genus Codiaeum; species Codiaeum variegatum. Next base: position 2,893 of record CAOJBK010401776.1, on the reverse strand, counting down.
AATGTCTTTGGACTTGTGGTAGTTATCTATAATTATATGTTTTTTTCTCTTCCTTAAAATAATTAATAAAAATAATTTATTGTTATATAAAAAAAAGAACAAGAGCATCGGGGTGAGCAAGATGTTGATGCCACAATGAGGAAGAAACTTTAGAAACAACCATCGCAATAGGATTGGAAACAAATCCACCATGAGGCAAAAAGGGATAAAGAGAGCACCCACTATTGCAACATATTAAGATCCTTCACAGAAAAGCGACGATAGTCCAAATTCATAGTACAAAAATTATCAATAGCAAAATGACAAACTCAAATCAAATTATGACTCAAAGTAGGAACTACCAAAACATTACGAAGAAAGGAACTGAAATGAGGAAGTTTGAAGAGTTTCTGACCAATGTGCATAATAGGAAAAGGAGCACCATCACCTTCACCTACTTTAACAGTTGCATCATCAGTATGTGGTTTATAAAAATCCAAATTGCCCACATCATTAGTCATATGATGAGAAGCCCCTATATTAGCATGTCAAATGGGTACCATAACATGTAAACCAGTAAAGGATTGAGATAAATTTATAGTTAAAGAATTCCTTTAGGGATAAAATTTTGTTGTATGAGAATACGCATCACATATTTAACAATGAATGGAAGTTGGGTGAGCACCTAATACTGAATTGAAGAAGACCATGGCCTTGACCTTCCTTGAGAACGAGGCTGCTGATAATTGTAATATAAACCAAGAGATAAATATGAAAAAGAATGTGGTTGCTGATGAGAAAAGGAAATGCCTCGTGACTATTAAAAATGTCCACCACGTTGAAAATTACCACGATAAGTTCAAGCCTGATAATTTTCACAACCTCAAGTTGTTAACAAAACTTGAGGTGTAGTAGGAATAGATTGGTGGGTAGCATAAAGTTGAAGATGAGATTCATGAGCTAGAAGAAAGGAACGTAATTCAAGGAATGTATGCAAAGGTTTCTGATATGGGCTTGGAATCGCTATAATCCACCTTGTTACAAGACACTATCGAAGCCCCTTCCTCCTAACCTCAAAGGCCCTATTCTCGGTGTGTGTGTGTGTGTGTGTGTTGGGGGGGGTGGCACTCCAAAGCTTCGCCCCTCATCCTCGAATCCTAAAAGATCCTCACTAACCTCGTAGGCCCCATCCCACTCCCAAGATGGCACCTATCCTTCACACTATAGGGAGATGTCACATCACAGTCCCATCATTGGACTTTAAGAACCAACCTCCAAATGTCACCTACCCTTAGCTACAAAAAATCCTCAATGTATAAATAAAGGGTTCCTCTTCCTATGCAAGGTAATCACACTTTTCTCTCTCTCACTCTATACTCTCAACCCTTTCTTTCCTAAACTGACTTGAATGTCAGAGGGTTATCACTGGACACCACGTCTAGGCCCCTGACCATGCTTTCTGTGCAGGCTACATTCATCAATAACCAGGAAATACCTCTCTTAACCTAAAGGAATCAAAGCCTTTATTAGTTTCCTTACTATCATCACAGTCACAACATCAGAGTATTCGAAAAAGCAAGACAAATAAAATTTGCAATGTTACATCATCATCATCAATAGGTCTTCCTATAGATTGCAAGGAGTTTGTTATAGATTTGATAAACCGTAAAAGATTTTGCCATAAACTTAGTCCAGTTCGATGTCTGGTTAAAAGCCAATTTAAGTTATAAGTAGTTGACGATAACATGATCATGGAAAAGTTTTTCTATCTCAAGCCAAGTCTGTCAAGCTGATAATTATTTTCCAAGATGAATATCATACTTCAAGATTCCCAAAGAAATGGTAGTGCACAACCATGAAATAATGAGATGATCAATTTGAATCCACAAGATATAATACGGATTTGGTGTTGAAGTGAAAGGATTAACATCAGTGTTTGTGATCATTGCGAGAGGGTATTGATTAGAGGCATCAATAGGGGCGGTGCATTTATTGTAGGAGCTTTGTGCAAAAATCATTGAATTGGGCCTTATATTCATATTTTAGCAGTAAAAAGTTTAAAATATATATAAAAGGAAAAAAAATTATTTATTGAATATAAGTAATATTATCAACTTAAAAATGGTACAGTCTTAAATACACAATAATATATATAAAGCATTAAACTAAAAAGTTTTACTATTTTTGCATGTTTTGAAGCAAAATTATCGATCAAACTCTCAAAATCAATCTCTTATAAAAATTCACTTTCAATCATCATTAAAACTAATCCATTCAATCTTTTTTATGACATTATTATGACTTTAACAATTTTAATTCTGAAAAAAAAAATCTGCATGAGAAACAATAATAAAAGTAGTCTACAAGATTTTATATGTAATAGTTGTATTTGCAAAGGATTCAATTGTTTTAAGAACTTCAATAAGCATGTGCTCCTATCTCTTTTTTTATTGTGGTAAAATTCTTTAGAACAATTTTAACTAAATAAATAGTTCATGGCCATTGATATGTGATGTGCATCTTTTTTTTAAAAGCATTTTCAAACAACTACAATAAGATTTGAGATTCAAATTGTTCAAATATTGTAAAGTATCCAAATTGAACAAAAAATTTTTAAAAAAAATACTATCATGTAATTGATATTGTTCAAACTTCTTCTCTAATGAAGTATTAACTTAGCTTATAATGTTTTTTTTTTCAAAAAAGAAAGATATAAAAATGGGGACTCAATAAGAATTTGAACTTAAAACTTCATGCATATGGATAGAAATCTCATGCATATAAATATCATTAAATTTTATGAATAAATTGAATATATTTTTACATATTATAGAATACAACATTATTTGGAATTTTGGGGTCCCATATTTCCGAAGGCACTGTACGATCATACCTAGGGGTGTACAAGAAAAAT
>CAOJBK010401654.1:0-10137 GCA_948294925.1 Codiaeum variegatum | reverse complement strand
AAATGATTAAAACCTCTATGTTAAAAGAGTTTTAACATAGAACTAATTTTCAATGAGTTTGAAAATTTTTAAAGATTTTGTAAAAGAGTTTTGACAAAATGTTTAGGTACCCAAACCCTAGGTTAGGGCAATGTTTCAAAGAGTTTGAATAATTGCCTAACCTAATTTTGTTAAAGGAGTATTAATAAAACTAAGTTTTTGAAAAAGTTTTAAAAATTGAAATACCAATGCCTTTCCCAGTTTTAAGCAATTTCACCTTCTTTGCTTTTGCTACATGGCTCGCAATTTTCCTTCAAACTCATACTCCACTAGATCATGACATGAAAAGTGTTTGTATGTAATTCACTAGGTCATTACATGTGTCCTAGTTAGTCGAGAAGAGTGGTGACTCACCAAGTTAGTAGAGGTTTTCTATAAGCTCCACCATATAAAAGGCAAAAATTATTTTTGCCTAAATAAGAAAGAAGCTAAGTAATTTCTAGATTTTGTGAGTGAATTATGAGAGAACTTTAAAGTGTTTAAAGGACTTCTCTTCTACTCCTACTCATAGTTCTAGGATTCTACCTAAGATAAAGGAGTCCAAGACTTAAGACACTTAATCATTCCCTAACTTGGAGTTGAGACTTAAACCTAAGCAAAAGGGCAACCAAGAGAGCTAAGGGATCAAGTCTTACAACAAGTGTGAAGGGGATCTCAAGCTTGGTGTGAGATAGCTAGAGCCTTCACGATTAAGGAGCTCAATGAAGTAGGGAGAAAGTATTTGATACATTTCTACTCTTCTTTGTGTTGTGATGTGTTTTTACACAAATTAGATAAATCAAGTCTTGATGGGTATGTGTGGTCCAAAAGGTATTTAAGTGATATAATCAAAGAGTTTGATTTAATCATTTGAACCATTTTGTTAAAAGGGTTTTAACAAAAAGTTTTTAATGGAAATTAAAATTGTTGTATTAGTTAATAAGTTTTAAAACTGAAAACTTGTAATAAGAACCAAAATTTTAATTTTCCACTTCCACTGCATAGCTCACATTTTCCCTTCACATATTTTGGCTGACAAAAGTACTCTGAAGTATCTCATGGAAAAGCATATTCTTAATAGAAAAATGGTTAGATAGATAACTATCTTAGTCTCCTATGATATCGTCTGAAAAAAGGCTATCAAAAGTAGTATCATAGTTGACTAAGTGGTGTGAGGCCTCGTCCAAAGTGATGGCTATGCGCCTCTAGCCTTTACACCCCCTTCTTGGGAGGATTGAGTAGTGCACTTGGTTTGTTCGAAGTCTCATATGGGAAGAACCCCTATTGGTCCATTAGTGTATGGTATGAGTGAATAAGTAAGCTGCCACTTAATCATTTTAAAAAATTAATTTAAGGCCGATTAAGAAACCCTTTTATTGACTAACTCTAAAAATGATTTTCCAAATTAAAAAGGACTATCCTTCTAACTAAAGTTTGATTTTGAGACTATAAATTTTATTTATAAAATCAGTTTAGAAAATATATTTCTACTTTTGGCTTCTAACAAGTATAAACACAGCTTAAAGAGGATTTTCATATATGCATGAGTAGTATAAAATGGTGCATGAAAATATATATTACATAAAGCATGGTGCATAGTAATATATTATGAATGATAGATAAAATGAATAAAAATTAAAGAAGTGGTAAAGAAAAGTAAAAATAGCAAAATAAATAGTAGGGGTCACTCTCTAGCCATTAAGATTCTAGGAAGGGCACACATTCCCAAAATAGACAAATATAAGTATAATAAAGATGAATAAAAATAAAATTAAGGAAATAAAATTACATCATAAAAAGTGAACAGTCTAGGAGATTCTTCCTCTAGTCACAAGGCATAAAAAAGGCACACATTCACCAATGAGAAAATAATAGGCAATAAAATAAAATGAAAATAAAAAGATAATAATAATAATAATGTTCAAATGAAAATAAAATAGCAAAAGTATAATTAATATCCAAAATAGAAACATTTATGTAAAGAAAAGTATACAATTAAAACTTTAGGAAATAAATAGAATCATATAAAAAAATGAAAAGAAAATATTGTTTGAAGTTGATTCCCTAAAAGAAGGGGCATGCTTGCATATCCCTTTGAACGAGAATCAAACCCTATACAATTCTCCCTTCTTATTAAGGTGGGATTATTTGAAAAGTGGATTTTGGGGGGTTCAGAAGCTAATTCGTTTTAATTTAATAAAACAATTAATCAAATATGCCTTTAATTCATTTTAGTTTCTGGATAAAAGAAAATGATTTGAGATTTGATTTTGATTAATTCCTATTCAATTTTTAGAAATGAAAATTGAATTTGATTGAATTAACGATTTTACCTTTACTTTGTGGCTTCAAGGAACATGAGAAATAAATGACTTGACAAATCTGGAGCGTGTATCCACCATAATAGAATAATGAAAAAAATACAAGGAAAACGTTTTGTATTTTAATAAAATGTTAATCATCTCAAAAACTTGTTTTAATCGATTTAGTTTTAGCAATATTTTTTATATCAGTAATGAAAACTCACCAGTGTTTCAGTGTCCGAAAAGTTATGCCCTGAAAGGTACCTAGAGAGGTCAAATTATAGTGGAAATATGCTTGGTCAGTACAAAAAAATTAGTGCACAAGCGAGAAAGGTTACATATGAGCAAGTGCCTAATACATGAGCTAGCACTCTACGTATGAGCAGAGCACTCTATGCATACGCAAAGTCCTCTACTCATGAGCATAGTGCTTTTTTCCCAAGCGATGTGATACAATTTATTCGAGCCCTATTTTTAACATTTTTTTTAGGTTTTTAGGTTCATTTCAAGTTCAAGTTGGGTTTGGTTCGAGTCCATGGGCTTGTATTGAAAAAAATGGGCTATTGATGTTAATTTGAAGGGTTTTTTTTTAAGTTTCTAGGCTCATTTCAATTAATAGATTTGTCTTGACAATATGATCCAAACATGGAGAATTTTACACATAAATTATGAAATCTAAATTCTGGTGTTGCCACTTTGACCCCATTCTTCTACTAGAACTTTAAGTCTAGTTGGCAGTCATGAGGCAGCCACTGCAAAATTGAGTTCACAGTTAGCTACAATTCAGACAAATGATCACTAATAAGAGTATGAATTTCCTAATGAAGGCATTTTGTTCATCCAAAAAGAAATTTGAAAGCTATTCTTTGATAATGCAACTAGCAACAAAGAATATGGAGTTGACATGGTATTCCTTACACCTACCAATGAAAGAAAACTTTCTTCGAATAGCAGAATAAGGAATGTTAAAAGGCTTTTGATCATATCAAGTAGTACTTGTTGAATCCTCCTGCCCTAAAGCCATCTAGGCCTAGCCAACCACTAATATTATACCTATATTTGTCACTAATGAAGCCATGCAAGCCATGATCACTCAAAACGCTCTTGACTCTCCTAAAGAGCATGCCATCTACTACTTGAGCAAAAAGATGTTTATACATGAGATGAAGTACAACACATTGAGAAGCTCTACCAGCTCTGGTATGGATATGTCATTATAAATCCTTGATATATTTCTATCTATATTTTCATTTTATTTTGTTATTATTGATCTTTCTTGTGCAACATTTCTTATTTATTTTTAGCCTTGTTCATTTTATTTTCTTTTATCTTTTTATCATTTTATTTTATTAATATTTTATTATTTTTATTTTATGAAGATTATGAGATTCTTTTTCTAACATGTTTGTTGCTAGTGAAAAGATCCATTTGATCTTTTACTAGCATCACAATTACTAATAGAGAGATGTACTTTCAATTCGTATTTGCAAATTTATTTCTAAAGATAATGTGTGTCTTTCCTAGTACCTTTATGTCTAGAGGATGGATCCCTTCAGTTTGATCCATTTATTATATATTTTTTCATTTCTATTTTCTTTATGCTAGTTAAGAGGATGTGTTCCTTCACTAGGATCTATAGGGTTAAAGGAAAGAGCTCATTATTTCTCTTTTCTTTATTTCTTTTCTTATTATTATCATTCATGCATATATTTTATTCATGCAACATATTATTATGTATTTGTCATTCATGTATCATCCTTTATTTGTGCATGCATACATGAAGTATTATGTTAACCAAATCCATATTATATTAAGTGCCAAGGTATGTAAGAAAAATAATTGATTTGTCTTTAATCATATGATATCAAATTATAAGTCCTTAGATCTATCTTTTGGTTCAAGACTTTTACATTTACCATTGACACCAAATTAATATTTTCTTATGAAGTTAATTAATCATTTTTCTTAATCAACTATAAAAATGAAATATTTTTCTAAATGATTAAATGGCGCCTCACAAGACACACCATGCACTTTAATGGGCCTATAGGGGTTCTACTTAACATGAGATGTGATAACATGGGCCCAAGTTTCCTTCTCAAACAAATAGGGTAATATATGGTTGATTAATGAATTTTATGTTGATTTCTTCAGACACTTACGATTGCTTCCCCTCTTTATGTATAGGATGATCAATGAATGATGGCTCTTAATCCCTAGTAAAATTGGTTTCAATATCATTCATTATTAGCTCAAATTCTTCTTGAGTATACCCTACAACAAGTAGGTCATGAAATGCCTCCTGTGAAGGAAATCCAGCATTGCCATAATTGTACATATCTTCAATATGGCTTGCACCTACTTATGGCATTACATTCCTATCTTTCAAACCACCTGATGGCATATTATCTTTTGATGTCAAATCATCCAATTCCATTATTTCAAAATCAATCACTAAATTCTTAACATCCAAATCATCTTAGTTCATATTTGTCTCAATACCCCTGCACGTTAAATCATCTAATCCCACTATTGTAGCTTTGTTCATTAAATTCACACCCTTTAACTGACCTTGGTTCACATTTGGATCAATAACCTAGCCTACTACATCATCCAATGCAAATGTTGCAGCTTTAATAACTAAATTCACACCCTCTAACCCACATTTGTTCACATTTGGCTTATCAATCACTTACTCAAGTATAGTTCCTGCATCCCTTAATTCATCTCCCTCAACATTACATCAATTATAACTTCTTCTATGTTCACAACTGGGTTAATTGCTAAAATTCCTCATTATATGTCAAAAATAAAAGACCTTTCCTTAACTTCTTTAACCTAACATTAGTACTAACAAGCTTCTTAGGAGGTGATTTAGTTTCATCAGGTAATGCTTCTAATATGATAGAACTCTTAACCTCAGGTTCAGACCATATCTTGTTAAGATCCACAGGTTGTATTAATATAAAACTCAATGATTCCACAATCAACAGCATTCTTGCATATTTCGAATGTGTCTTCATCATTATAAAGACACTTCAAATCACTTTTAAATTTCCACTCAGACCTTTTCCAATAATTTTGCACAGGACCTGAAAACTCTCCCTCTTTCCATTCTACATCTAGTAGATCAGTGAACATTTTATCTAGAGCCACCATTGACATATAGTTTGGATGGTGTAAAAGCACCTCTCTTTCTCCCTATAGTAGCTATGTTCATCAAAGTCTCCCTGGTAGTAGACAATGAGGGTGAAGTAACCCTTATGAACTGAAATGTGAAAGAGGTTTCATAAAGTTAATAATTTGAACATATGTAATTGTTATTATCAGGGACCACAGGCTTTACAAAGTCTAGAGATAACAACTATTTTCTCCCCCAAATGCACTAAAGGATATACCTTTAACAATTGAAGAAATAAAAAAATATATATATAAAAAATTTGCTTACTTGGATGTTGCATCTTAAACCTTGATTCACAAATGCTAATTAAAACTGAAAAGGGCCATACCATAGACAATGATAGCAGCAACCTTTTTTTTTCCAAAAGAATGCCAAGAACTTCCATCCAAGCAAAGAATCAAAATTTTAGTTTTTCAAATTGAAAGAATCGGTGTTTTGATTGATTAATTAAAGTAAAATAAAAAAGCAATGTGCATAGACAATGGCAGTTCAAGCAGCTACTCCTCTTCTGTGATTAGAAAAGGAAGTTATGATGAGAGAGAAAGATTTTCTGAAAGTTGAAGTAGTTGCACGCACATTGGGTTATAGCTTCAAAGGGTTACAAGGGGGTTTAATAATGATGATATGATAGGTTTGATAGCTTTAATTATGATGAGGTGACATGTTTAATGTGTTAAACCTTTGCCAAATCAATGTTATTAGCTCACTAATTACTAGTAACATGCAATTAGGATATTAGTAAATAGTAATCACTAGTTCGAGTAGTATTAGGTAAGAAAATTGAGTAGAATAATGTTATAAAAAGTGTATAAATTTAGGGATAACTTGTATCTTTTAGCTTAAATTTTCAGAATATAATGCTACTCTTTGTTTGGATTAGTATAAATAAAATGAGAAGGACAAGTATGATAAAAATAAGAAGGGAATCCATCCTTTCTCTTGTTTGGATAAAAGAGGAAAGAAAATAACTTTTATTTTTCTCTTAAATCAATCTCTCCAAAATGGAGAGAAAATATGACATATGGAAGTAAAATTATACTATTCATTATATAATTACCTTAAAACCTACTTACACTTAAAGTTTTTTTCTCTCGAGTAAGTGAGAATGCAACCTCTCTAGAGTAAGTAAGAGTTTATTCTTTTTATTTGTCTGTGATTTATTCTTCACAATGGAAGAAGATATGGCAACGATGAAAGTCACAAATGAGGATGATGATATGCTTTTGAGAGATGGAGGAGAGAAATAAGAGGACGATGAGTATGAATATTGTTTGCCTGGCTCATTCGTAACTGATAGGCATATCAACTTCAATGCTATGAAAATCCGTATGGGATCTTTATGAAGGCCTAGGAATAGATTATGTGTTAATGAGGTAACAGAAGGTGTATATGTCTTTTAGTTCTTTTTCCAGTCAGATTTAACAAGTCATTGATAATGGGTCATGATCATTTGATAGTATGCCTTTATCTTATAATCTTGAAAATAGGGAATTGCCTAACAATGATAAGTTGCATTTCTTGGATATGTAGATACAAGTTCAATACCTTCCATGGGGTTATATGTGTTAAGCAGTTGGAAAGCAATTAGGTGATTTTATTAGAGAATTTATTGAATATGATGCTAAAGGGAATGCTAGTAGATGGAAGATGTTTATGCGAATTTGAGTTAAAGTTGATATTCATAAGACACTTAAACAATGGAAGCAAGTCAAGAGCAATAATGGGGAGAGCTCGATAATTCACTTTCGTTATGAAAGATTTCCAGTGTTTTGCTTCTCTTGTGGTTTAATCAAACATACAGAAAGGTTTTGTAATAATCAGAATATAGAAGAGGGAGTTCCGATGATAAGGGGATGGGGAAAATGGCTGAAAGTGGCCATGCATGGGGCTGAACAGGGGTGTCATGGTTGTGAAAAGAGAAAGGGGACGATTTGTTTCCGAATTTTGATTCCCATACAATTCGAGATTTGATTAGGGGATATTCCAAGATTGGCAAAGAGAACATTGTTAATATTGGGAAAGGGACGAGAGACTTAAGGAATGTGGGTAATAAGGAAAGAGTATTAGTTGGAAAGGTTGGGTTAATAAGGGAGTCTGTAAGGGATATTGAAGGAAATTTTCATGGTAAGGGGGTGGGTATTAAGGATATGGGACCGTTTAAGGGGAATGGGGAAGGTTTTAATGAAAAGCATATTACGACACTGTATGGGGAATTTTTAAATGGGCAGTAGAGATAGAACGATGTGGTACTGTTTAGGGAGGAAAGTGAGAAATTGAATAATGAAAGGCTGGGAGTGGAATGATATCGGTTATTAAGGATGAAGAGATGGCAGATTAGAGAGCCCGAAAGGATGCCGTAATAAGCTGAATAACCAGCACATAAAATCTACATCTATTGAATTTAGGTCTGATTCACATTCTTTTACACAAAACACCAGAGACTCATCTTCTTTAAGATATGATCATGTGCCTTCTTCTTCTTCTTCTGTCCTAGCGAGGTCTAATACTCAGACTTGTCGATCATCATGATAGGTGTTATGTGGAATTGTAGAGGTATTGGCCGAGCTTCGACAATTCAAAATTTGAAGGAGTTATGTAGAACTCTTAGGCTTAATTTTATTTTCTTAATTGAGACGATTACTGTTAAATATAAAATGGAGTTGAAAATCATTTGGACTTGATAATTAGCAAATTATACATTATTTCATCCCATTTTCTTGGTGGATTTTACTTAATAAATTGAATTTAATATGTTTATTCTAGTGTTTTCAATCATTTCTAAGTAATCATTTGGATTCCGAAGCTAGGAGGAACTAATTCCAGGTTAAAGCTCGAAAGATGAAGAAAATGCGTGAAAACAGAGCAAAGAAAGAAGGATCAAGGCTGCCTCACAGCCTATGAGACATCCCGTGAGAATTCTTGGGATTACATGGAAGTAGTCTATCATAGCCGGAGGCATGGGCCCTGACAGACAGGAGACAGACCGTGGGAGAAGACAAGAAATAGAAGCTTCTCACGGGCCCCATCATGGGCCGTGAAAGGGACCGTGAAAGCTTACTAATTCTCAATCCAAGGGAAAATCTCATAGAGGCTTGTCACGGGCAAGGGCACAGGCTGTGAGAGCTGCCCATTATAGCACTCTAACGCCTATAAAAGAGCTAGAACTTTCAGAATTAAAGGACTCTGGCTAGAACTCTTGCCTAACTTCACTCAAATTCATTCTAGGGCTCTAGAAACCCTAGAAAAGAGTAGAGAATCTTAAGAAGAAGATATCAATGAAGGTTTTTAAGGGTGGATTGTGAATCATCATCCAAAATTAGAGCAAAGATTATAAGGATTTGGTTAAAATCCCATTGGATCTTTATGGGTTCCATGGATTTTTGCACTTTCTTCTATTTTTCTTATTCTTTTACATTGATTATGAACTAAACATAATCATCTACCTATATTAGACGAGTATTACTCTATTGTATTGAATGATCAACATTTTTATTCATTAAATGTTTAGGTTTTTCATCAAGTTTAGCTTTTGATATTTATTTTTTGTTAATCAATGACAATAGCATGCTTGTTCTTAATTTATGTTGTTTAGGCTTTATTAGAGATAGAAAGATTAAACTTAGAACATTCAAAAGCTTAATAGGTTTGTTGTGTTTGCTAGAGATATATGCACAGACACCTATGGTTTTATATTTTTCATTAATTCTTCATACTGTTTCTAATTGAATAGGATTAAGAAGAGATTCCCTTCCTATTACTTAGAAATTAGGGCCTTAATTACTTGAGAAAGATTTAAACCTAGTTTTGTGAAAAATCCCACTTGATGATTAATTGACATATTCATTGGTTTGTTGATTGAACATACAATTTGAGTTAATACGAGTCAAAATCTAGGTAGATGCTTTAATCCATCATTAGTTTCCAGATTTGGTTTTCAATTTCTTTAGAGTTTTATTAAGTGCAATTTTAGTTTTTAAAGTTCTCATAATTTAAAAATTAGTTCATAAATCCAACGATTATTGTGAGTTAAACAATAGTTTAGGAGACTAAGTTGGTCCTTGATTGAATAAACCAATGAATCCCTTGGGAGAACGATACCAGGACTTGCCAATTTTTACTACTTGATATGACCCTGTGCACTTGCAGGTGTTGCGGCTGAGCACATCAAGTTTTTGGTGCCGTTGTCAAGGATTTATTTTTGTTTTGATATGATCAACATTAATAATAAATCCAACGTTATTAATTTAGCCTTTGCTTTTCTTTATATTTAAGTTTGTTTCTTCATGTATCTTATTTTAGGTTAGTGAAAGACCAGAGCTAACCCATCTCATTTGCACCCCTATAATCCCGAGATTCAACTTTATTGGGTGGCATCAAAGGAGGTTAGCTCCGGAAGGAGGTGATCTGATTCCAGAAGAAGCTAATAATTTGTCATGTCAAGAGTCGGAAGAGGGTGCCTTAGAAGTGATTATAGAAGACCCTGAAATATAGATGGAAGGAAACAAGGGTCAAAAAAATATTGGTGACAATGGGAATAAACACGCCATAGGAGATGGCAATGAAAATGGCAATAGGAATGGCAATGATCCTCACGTGCAAAGAACCATGCAGTACTTCGCCCGAGTAGATTTAAAT